>CM002482.1:21650085-21790469 GCA_000325765.3 Leersia perrieri
GGGGGAGAAACACATGCATGCCACACACACGCTTTTGCAGAAGAAAGGTAACATGGCTCCATGCCGATTCGTTTCGTTGTTTTGAGGTAGATAGATAGACCTATCTAGAGAGAGAAACAATCTAATTAAGCTAGAGAGAGAGAGAAAAATGGAGGAGGGTGACGACGGCAGTGTGTACGTATTGTTGGGGGAGGAGCACAGAGTACAGTGGTGGGTCGGAAGATAGAGAGAGAAAGAGAAGGTCTAGAGAGAGAAAGGAGAGGGGATGAGAGAGAAAGTGGTGGGTCCAGGCGTTGCAAACCACCACATGAGCGCACATGGCTGCCCTGGCCCACCTACCTCCGATGGATGGATGAACGATGGATTCGGTAGAGAGAGAGAGAGGGAGGAGAGAGATAGAAGCAAGAAGCCGGACGGTGTGGCCGATCGATTGCATTGTATTGCATTGCACCGATCGAAGCGTACGTACGCATCAACTACTTGCTCCTGTATTTTTTCCCTTTTGTTTTCTTTTTAATTTGGCGGAATTAATTTCTAAAGTACGTAAAGTAGCAGAGCTACCAGCTCATCGAACGTGTGGTCGTGCTCATAAAATCTGCTCCTTAATTAATTCATCTTCGCTCTCGATCTCCCCCGGGTTGCCGGGTCAAACGAAAACGATTTTTAGGAGTACTTCCAATAATCGATTTAATTATGAAGATGTATTAATGTGTATATGTATATACATACGGACTATATACGTACGCATTATTCAGGTTAGCTAGCTCAATCAATTAATTTAGAGGGAGAAGTGTGGCTAATTAATTAGCAGCTATTTTAATCTGGTTGTGGTTTGGTCGCACGTCTAGACCGAACGACTTATTATCGGCTGTCGTCTCACGAGACACGATCTTCGATGGTTAAGACTTGCTAATCACATATGAGCACAAATCAAAACAGGGAGTAGCTAGCTAATTAAGGAGAGAGAATCGAATTAAGCTATAGGGAAAACTCGAGAAATGATCGATCGATCGTGTGTTGTCCCCGTGACCGCTGACTTGTTGCCATCAACGGTATGATTAATTAAGCGTGCAAGGCGACGATTAAACCCTAATTATTGGAGTAAACCGGCCGACCGACCGATCGACCATGCATGCCAGAGGTCAGCCATGGATATATATGCACCATACTTTATCATGCAGGCATGTGCATGTTATCTAGCTATATGTGTCTATCGTATATGTTTTCTCTAATCAAATCGTATATATGAATTGAGACATGCAATATTTGGCCTGTCGATTAGGTTGTTATATGCTTTTAATTAGAGGGATTTTACTTTCTTGGCAGATACCCAGAGGGGTACCATCTTATTTAATTGTAAATTTTAGTAGCATACGTCAACCTATTACCTCGTATCCCCAACATACTAGCCTTTTACTTACCTTATGTACCTCATCGAGATCGTAAACTAATACTCCTATATTTTTAGACAAATGGGATTCTCTGACTTTCTTTTAAAAAAGTCATAGATAAACAGTACAATAACTTTCAGGGTATTTTTATTCATCCAATTCGCAACGAACGTGTGAGACTAATTTGTACCTCAAGACTTATTTCACTGTTCACTTATGTGACTTTTGTGTGCAAAGTCAGAGAATCCGGATCCTATTAATTTCAGAATGTAAGGCGTTGATGGATGCCCTCTTACGATGTGAAACTTTTTTAAAAAACCATTGAAACATGTCGCTACACCATATTCACATATATATATGTCACTACACCATGTAAAGGTTGAATAAACTGCCCATATATTTCAATATTTACCATGCTATAAATATCAACAAATTCAAACTAGTTACCAATTTTTAATTGGCTTATATATTAATTCATGTAAAACTTTTATAATTGTCCTTGGCGTTCCTAATTAATTAATTAATTTTTTAGTGGTTATGCTCATTATGCTGTCTAGAAAGTTATCAAATTCTCACTGGATTGGTCCGAGTCCAATAATGATCAGCCTAAACAATGAGACGAACGTACTACTTACTGCCCGACCTCTAATGATATATCCATGCCGCCTCTCCGGCATTCCCTAGCCATGGGCCATCGCTGCATGGATCATGTTCTTGGAGCTGTCGGATTTATATGCAGCAATCGTTTAATTATAACGAATTAAAAAATCGACAACATACAAGTAATTCATGTCAATATTTTGATATAGGTATTACATGGAGAAAAGCCTCATTAATGTAAAGTAATTAATTAAATAAAGAGAACCCTGTATTAGTTATATGCTTATACGGAGTCCATCCGGTCTTACTTATACAATATTTAATTTTAACACTAATTTTAGTATCGAAAATGTCATTTAATGATCAGAGAATGATGCATAAGATAGCCATTAATATTTTTCATTATTTGATTTGGAAGGATGCGGCAATTTTGTCATATTCCCATGTGATTGTATTGTAAAACAAGGTATCATTACGAAAAGATGATTTATTTGACAAATTTTACATGAATTGAACTTTTTTTTTGTGAAAATCTGTAAAATTCTTGTGCGCATTCCAAAGTAGCACTAATAGAGTTCTTTTTTTTTAATTTCATGCATTTCAAATAGGCTATATATATATTGCCACTAATATATATGGTTGAGCTGTGGTTGCTAGCTTATACATATTATTTTAGAGTAAAATCCAAAGCTTTAAAGAGTAGATGGAACATTTAGATATATATAATTCCCAAACCTTGGACTAGACTTTGTAAAAACATTTAAATTTCGTCAGGAATTTGAATTGAAAAGACACTTATAAAACCAAGTTTGGCTAGCTAGCTCCACAAACGTCTTGGAATAGTCCAGCATATATATACGTGTTAATTAAGACACACAAGTTCCTGTCAGATACACTGCGTACTCCCTACCTTCTGATGCCGGTCTCATATTTAAATGTCCTGTTCGTCATATGTACCCAAAGAGTATAAATAAAAACAGTTACTATATATATAAAAACGTATGCAACAAAAATATACTTCTCCTAACAAAATACTTAATTATATATAGTGTGCGTATGTACACATTCATTCATATACAAGCTAGAGTGTGTGTTACGCTCTGATACCACTTGAGAAATGCTCCCCATGTTTTAAACGCGTCCTTATCTTTCGCAAAGTCCATAGTTAAAAGTTTGACTAATAGTTAAACTAACAATATAGATGTGTTTTTATGTGATGTAGATTTCATAGATTTTGATAATATATTATGTAAGAAATTAATGTCAAAGTAAAATATTGAATACCGTGTACAACTATAATATGGCTTATAAATTAGGATGGAGGGAATATAATATATGCAATTGCCTCCATTAAGTGGCCATATAATCTTTATATATATAGCTAAGTCTGCAAGAAAAAAAAACTGTCAGTGCATGCAAGCTCCCCCCCTCCTCCCCCATCTCTCTCTCTCTCTCTTACATACATCAACAGTGGTCCTAGCAAAGCTAGGATTGCATGACCTATATGGCTTTATATGTAGCTGATGAAAAGTATTTCCAAATTGTGTATTGATCATGCATTCTGATTTTAACTGCAGAGAATAAAATAAACGATGACAGTATAGATAGTCTGCTGCTGGTACCAAATTCTAGAATCTAGACCATTCAATTTCAGTGCAATTTAAAGAGTGCATTGCGGACTTTTAAGAAGTTTATATATAGAAAACCCTGAAATAATTAACAATTTAACCCTGCAAAAAACTAAGAATTTAGCACTTCTTTAAATCGGAGATGACCTCTTTATTTAACTAAGTGCTTTATCACTTTCATCTTTTGAATTAGCTGCAGCACTTTCTATTGCATTGTTCATGTTGAGCTCGTGCACAATGGTACGAAAGGAAGCGGTTGCTAAACCGAAAAGGTAAAGCTCATCCAACTGCAACTAACACTACGACATATGCTTCCAAAACCACACACCCATGTCCCCAACTAAAGTAGTCTGTACTCTGTAATTAATCAATCTCAGAGACATGCTAGTTTGAGAGACTTACAGTTGGTTAGAGTGAGAGATTAACCACACACACATATAAACTATATTGCTAATGCTAGCCAATGAGAAAGCAACAAGCTACAAGTATATATGATAGTGGGCTTTGAAATGCACGCATGACAATATGTATGCATGCATGTTCCTTATATATTCAGGACATGATGGATAGATTCCATTGTTTTATGATCCGTTAGCAGTAGATAATAAAGAAGGTTCCAAGAAGTAGGACTAGGAGATGGGGATCCCACTTTGGGAGATTACAATAGGGCCACTTTGTACGCATCTCACTGATTTGGTCCCCTAAAGGGGCCTTAGCCCACATGCATGCAACAAGTAGTAAATAAGACGATACTGATCCATCGATCAATCGACGCCAAACATGCAAAAATCATGCAGGGCAGGGGTAGAGGCGGCATTATATATTATCATCCTCTATTTTTATTGTTGGCCTTTCATGAAATATATATTTTTATTGTAGTATCAATTAATTTCCCAAGACCATTAATTAAGTGGTTATGTTAGAGCAATAAAAATTAATATCCATGTGTTTTAAAATGAAATCAAATATACATGCATGTTCCAGTAGATAAAAATATACAGTCTACAGCTAAGCTAGCAATTCAAGAAATCTGCAGGGGGCAGGGGGCATGCTTATAATTGGGAGTTTAGACTCGATGATATATGCAAAAACTTTTCCAATGTATTTAAATCGTGATGCTTCCATGTAGCATGCCTTACAAGACACTCCACCTCTTGTTCATGAAAGGAACAAGCCTCTGCATTGCATGCTTCTATGTCTAATTTCTGTATATACAAACCGGACACACCACTATATATCCCATCTATTTTTTTTCCTTTAATTCAGTTCGTCTTATTATATATCCAGCCAGCTAACAGTCGATCGGCACTGTTTCTATTAATACATAAGGCTGCATCTTAATTTCCCATTAATTGGCATGGTTAGATGTCCATTAGTTGCTAGCTAATCAGAGGGGGACCAAGATGTATGTAATCGTCTCTTTGTGTCTAACCATTCTTGCAAAATCGTTAGGCATTTGCAAGAGTGTCATGGTCGTGGAGCTGTAGCCAACAAGGGACCGGACCCGGCCGGCCGGCCGGCCATTGTCTTGGAGGAGCTAGATAGAGGGGAGGAGGTTTAAGGATTTGATGTCGATATGTGCATGTGTTGCGGCAGTGCGTGCAGAGAATAGATACGCATGATCAATCGATATGTCGATCTGCTTAGCAAAAGGTGTGTCAAACTGTTGCATCCACTAGCTCTGTACTATTACTGATGCACAGAATCAAGCTTGGTGGCCGGCCGGCCGGTCCTCTCATTAGCTAGGTCAACAGTGCTTTGCCATTATGACTCGATCGCTAACTTGGCATATTGACATTGATGAGTCGATCGAATTGATCGGTCGATGCGTACGTGTGCGTGAGCGCGCGTTTACATTAATTCCGGTACTCTCGAGATCGTCAGTAGTCTCGTCTTCTCCAGCAGCAGGTTGTGCGCATGCACGACCGTGTAACTATAAAAGTTAGCACAGCGTTCGTGCAATCATGGATGATTGGTTCATTGTGCAGTAGAAGAACAACGTGGAACAGGTTCTGAACACCGTTGATATGATGTTGCAGCAGAAAAGCTAGGTTACTAGGCAGTAATCCCGATCGATCGAGTTTGCTTAGAGACCAACGTACCGCGGGCATGACGCGACCGACGGCGCGACACCGTTTTTCCTAGGACGGGCGGGGCCGGCCGGTACGCGTGCAGCCGCGCGTGTGGTGAATTATTGGTCGTCGACATGGGCACATGGCAAGCGCGGGTGTGGTGGGCAGGTGAGCCGTACGTGCGCGCGCACGGTGGATTTGGACTGACCGATTCGATGGCCAACCGCGCGAGACCGACCGTGCAGGCCGGTGGTTTCCCTACGGCCGTAAGCCCGTATATGGTACCGGGTGAGTCGTACGTACAAGGGGAAAAAGCGCTCGATCGGCGCACGGTGGATCGACCTGATTCGATCGATGGCCAAACCTCACGAGGCCGCCGGGCTGGCGCGGTGGTTCGCCTACGCCCATGCCTATATCAATCACGCCACTCAATGTACGAAACTGTATTGTGCGTTCCAGACGATGAAACGTTCTTTAAAATACTTTTTATTTTAAGTTTTTTTATAAAAAATTAGCTATTCGTCTTATTAAAAAATAGAATTACTTTTTTATTGTGATTTGTTTTATTATCAAAAGTATTTTAGGTGTGACTTATACTTTTCTAAAATGAATAGTCAAATATTAAAAAAAAATTCAAAACAATAAATATTTTAAGTATATAATAACCCCGTATGACATGCCACATATACCGATGAGATTTGCTGATGTATAGCGCGCTAGTGTGCATGTGCAGCTAGCTAGTTATGGATTTTAGGCGGATGAGAGCTAGCGCTAGGGCGGATGCATGGGTCGGAGATTGCACATTTGCACGCATACTTGCAGCAGCACTGTGTTGCATGGTGCGGTCGTTGTCGCGGGAGGACGACACGGCTAACGGCACGACAAGGCACCGCAGGGGTATCCATCCATCCATCCATCCATCGCTCGAGGCGCGCCGAGGCGGGCCCGAGCGCGTGCAAGCGCGCGTCCGCGTCCCGCATGTGGCTGACACAACACAACCCCCCCGCGCGACACGGCACCAACCACACCAATCCATCCGTCCGTCCATATCAACACGCACCCGAGCGAAAATCGCGAAATCCGCCCGTCCCAAGCGCGCGCGCGCGGCGTGCATGCGGGGCCTCCCTGCCTGCCTCGGACTCGGCCGGCCATCATTACTACGCTCCGGCCGGCCGGCCTAACCAATTTGCTATAGCCGACTACTACTCGAGTACTGTGTCACTGTGTGTGCCACTGTTTCATTATCCGGCCCGGCCGGTTATATCGTGCAGACGGCGGGTGCAAAACCGGCCGCCATATACATGAGCGAGCGCGCACGCTGAAAAGCACAATAATTTTGGTTGGTCCGTAGGTGCATGCGCCTATCGTATAGTACAGTTTTCGTATGGACTACGTACATTCTTCTCCCGTGACGTCCGCACGCATGGAGATAGATACAGATCGATACACTGCATGTGGTGGAGCCACACGAGCGCGTTCAGGTGATACGCATGGCCGGCCGGAGAGTTCATTAATTTCGTTGAGCCGAGCTGCTAATTAATCTGAATTATCGGCCTTGGATATGCATCGCACGCGGTTCTGGTATATAACGCTCGAAAGCTTTAACAGAAATTCCTGATCAACCGTCAACCATTTTCCAAAAATTACTGATCGGAGGAAATAGAAGTGGTTTGATGGAAACGATAAATAATAATAAATAATATAGAAATGATATTACAAATGGTTTTGCTAAAAATGATAAGTATTTACTGTTTATAAATACGAAAATATTTTTTTAAGCCCAACCAAAAAACCCGGCTTCTCAGCTATGATTCCTCTCGTACAGTGACAAACCATAAGCCCACATGCCACAGCCCATAAGCTAGAAGTGCAAAGAACATCAACCACCTACACACTACACCCATTTTTCGTGTCCTATTGATCTATCGTTTAAATATAGTGAATTCTCGAACTAATTATCGTTTTATATATGCATACAGTTTATTTTCCTAAATGAATTACCGTTTTAGCGTCTTCCGATCGTTACCGACGTGTTTTCTGCCAAATAATTCCATTTTCGATATTCCTATATTTTCGATACCGTTTTATTCCCGGTTTACTGATTTCGATTCCGTTCTTGATAAACAAGATGAACGTGATAATGATTTGTCTGTGTACCGACCGTTTTCATCCCTACCTCCGATGATCAAATGCATGCATCATCCTGGATCCTGCACGCACTACCAACGGTGGTTGCACTGTACCGGTCGAGCGCGCGATTGGAACGTACGGGTTTAATGCTTTCCAGCAGATTCGGTGACGTCGATCGTACAAGTTAGCTCTAATCATAACTAAAATTCCCCCTTTTGAGCCCAGCCCAGGCCCTTTTGAAGAGGTACAACGTCGTCGGGACGAACGTCGATAACGGCGCTAACTCCCTCACGTACAATGGCGCGCGCGGGCACACACAACCGCACGCCAAACGCAAACGCGATGATTTTTGCCGTCCGTCGTGGTAGCCACCCAGCCACGAGCGCCGGCGCGCCGCGACCCAACCCGCGAGGCATTTTTCTGCGGGGGAACAGGGGAAAAAGATGGTGGCGAGCGAGCGAGCGACTCGCGCGGCGCGGGCGGGCGGGCCAAGCTGGCGATGCGGTGGTGACATGCGCACATGGGTGGGGGCCAAGCTGGCGACCGCCTCGCCCTCGCGCCTACCGAACGATGGATGGAGCGAGGCGGATAACGAGAGAGGCAAAGCAAGGGGACGTGGCCGAAGCGGCAGGCCAGCGACCGATGGATGACCGATCGCTACGCTAGCTGCTCGTGCAGTCGTGCGTGCGTGCGGTGCTGCTTGTGCTTGCCTCCTACTGCGACCCGCCACCAACGGCCTACGACGGCACACTTCGGCCCCAGTCTCTGTCTCCGATTTTGTCATCATCGTTTTAAAAGATAAGCACAATGTATAAACCAGGGTTTAAAATTCCTGAATAGTTTGGTCATTTCGGTGAGCTCCGATACGAAATTAAATTTTAATAATTTTAGTCAAAATTAATCAAACACAATCAAAATTCCCAAATCTAATGAGACATGTCCCATATTATGCATTTTTTTCCCATGTTGGTTCCAATATGCTATCAGGATATACCTCTATGAAAAACAGACAAAATTGATTCAAAATTATCTTCAAAATTTCAAATACATTTGAATATTTCATCTCAAATTTCTGAAATAAATCCAAAATTTTGGTGACCCCCAAAATTATTTTCGATACCGATATGCTGAACCCTGATAAAAACACATATATCGTACACATGCATGTTCTATCTCTACAAGAATTTGAGCCGACATATTCAAAGATTGATAAAGCCAGTTTAGATGTCTTTTTGTTAATTGGTATATTTTTTATCATTAAAAGAATAATAATGGTAAATACAAACACTCAAAATTAGGATTTTAACTTGGATGAACACGTAGATTCAGTAGAATTTGACCGGCTGAGCTAAGCTCATTTCGCAATTTGATTTTGTTCTCCTTGACTCTATCCTTCCTCTGCTACCCTTGCCGCCGGCCGTATACGTCAGACAGCACAGCAAGCAAGAAGAGCGTATCCCGTTCATGTACTCGATCGTCTGCAATAGATACAGACACCTGTAAAGCAGTAAAGGATCGATTGGGTATACGTACCTGGTCAAGCTATAGCTAGCTGGTCCGAAAAATTCCATGATATATGGAGTAGTAGGGGTGTGACATAAACGGGAAAGCAACCGAGAAGTTCTCGCATGTTCACCGATCAAACTCGCAGGGATCACACATTTGCATGATGTTCATCTGCTTGATTTTGGGGGTGCAATGATTCAGCCATTCAGGATAGGGTTTGACATGCTCCGTTCCTTCTTGTGACGCAGAATTGGTCAACGGATGGAGGGGGCACATCGTGGTTAAGGATCGATGGGTGATTACTCGCTCGCGCGATCACGTCCTTGGCTCGTGCCATCGGTGTTAGTTGTACACGGGTAGACAGCTATATTCGACCAAGCAGGTCAGGTTGTATCAGAATTTCAGTACCCTATTGATCATATCCTGAAAATTATACGAGTATGTGCTTCCGCCTACCATGCCGTCTCAATTCTCAACCCTCAACTCATCCATTAATCAGTTGTCACCCTATAGAGAGGTTCTTTCGTTGACATGCCCCATGTATATATGATTATTACTAGTACATTTCATCATCTGTAGCGACATGGCAGAAGCACCTACTGCAGGCTGCAGACATCTCCCAGAAAAACGGGTGTGCATATTTCTGTAACGATTTACATCATTCATATTGCTTTTTTTAAAAAAAAATAACAGTAAAGTCGAGACATCTAAAAAACTGAAATGCATGTTCACCAGAGGAAAAAGAACATCACTGTATTTTGCCCTCAATCCCAAAATCTCATAGACGTATAAAAGCATGAAGTATCAACGTAAGAGAAGAATCTCGTATGTAGCAGTACTCTGGAAATAAATTCTATGCCTGCTGATCAGCAAACATTTTTATAATCAAGCATTATGCATTCTGGAAAAAGGCACTCTGTTATGGACAATCCATGACGTTTGACAGGCTTCACGTAGGTTTCTTTGAAACAGTTAGCCGTATCTCTGTGTATACAATAAAAACCTCTTGTTCAGACATCTCTCAAGTTACAAAAAGATCATCAGAACAAAGGCCTCTTGCTACATCTTCTAAGAGCTATTAACAGAAATATCATGGAGGAGAACGCATCCTTTGGCCTGCAAAGTGCATATAAGCAGATAATCCCAAGGTTGTTGGTCCAGAGCACACTTCTCTGGTTGCTTGAAAAAAATGCTGCAATTATTACTTTAACATGGCCGTTTCAGCAGCACTGGCCAAGATGGGTACAAAACTGTGGAATTCAAAAGTAAACAAACAGACAAAAGAAACTAAATGTACTAGTGCGAAGAGCATCCTCCAATCTCCCATCAATTGTGCAAAAACGGGTCAAAACTTTTAGTGGATTCCAATGCATCCCTAAGGTGCCATAAGTCCTTCGATTGTGTACTGAAGAGACTTGGCCCAGTCTTCCTTAAAAAGTAAAGTTTGCAATGTTTTCATAACATTGTAATCTGGATCCAACTTGCGCTGCCAGCCCTGTAAAATAAAAACAAACTCAACGATCACTACTGAAGCAATAGGAAATATACTATAGATAGTATTCAAGAGAGTGAGAGAAACAAAAGCAGCACAGAGGAAATGTATCTCCTTCTATCATACTTTTGTTTTCCGTTAACAAGGAAACAAACACCAAAGGAATAGATAGGAACACAAAGCAGCACAGAGGAACATGTACTCAGAAAACCATTACATAAACAAAAAAAGAAGAGCTAGGTTTCCAGAGCACTCTTTAATTAAAAGTAAGCTATAAGAGTCATATATATGATATTTCATGGAGTTATGCTGTGCTAAATTAGTTATTAACAATATTTTCTCTAGTTTTGAAAATGTTTAACTATGGTAAAACTGAATTCTGCTATAAAGCAACCTTTCCCACTTCTTTTCTTATGAAAAAAATATACTGCATTCAACAAAGAATCACATATTTAATATGCCAGACACTTTCATCCAAAAAAAACTAGGCATTACCAATGGATAAAAAATCAATAAAGATAAAAACTCTCATTCATGCATTTCTGTTAAGTCAGGTCACGGTAGAAATATACAATATACGCTTTCTCGTATTGTGGCATCTAGGGAGTGAATGTTCAGTCATGTGACCATGCCATTAAAGAACTTTGTGACCAAAATCTAGAGATTGAGCTCTCCCAAATACACCGTTGCATGCTTTTCTCATTGGCAATATAGCACGCACTGTGTAATAATGATTGATTCTAAGTAATCTTGAGAAATAGGTTACTGTGATCTGATTCTGATCATTTGGACATTGGCAATTGGAACAAACACTCAGGTATACGATAACAAAGTGATTGAAGTAAATTTGGTAATAGTACATCTTAAGCACAACCATGAAGCATACCTCAAGAACTAATGTAGTCACCATAACGGTACAAACATTCCCATCAATGTTTACTTTATGGCGCCGAACTTGCTCAAGCAACTGGTGCATACACTCAGCTGGGTGGACAGCATCACCTTCAGTGGTTCCCCAAAAGGAAAATGATCGTTCAACTTCCTGTTGACAAAAATCATGCAGGACTTATCACAATTTGTAACTGTCATATAAATATAATTGCACTGTAGCAAGACAGCCTTGTTTCTAATGAGTTTTAACTAAATCGTGACATCACTTGTGAACTTGTGATGAATTAGATCATATCACAAGTTTTGAAAATATTCAAGTTTGCCAAGACCATCTAATGCATGCATATAAAATGTATACTTTACTACAACAATGACATCCATTAATTGGTAACTGGTGGTAGTATCAAACCACCAAATAGTTGACCCCCACTCGCTGGACTCACATCAAACATTGGCACAATCCCACAAGGCATAATAAACAAAATGAATCATAAGCATCAGGTATTATCACTCAAAAGACCTTTAATCTAACAGCACAAACTGGCACCAAGAGTGTAACCAAAGCACCAGGTGCTTTTCAGCAAAGTATACTGCACAAATACATCTTGTCGACATTAATTCATGTTGTAACCTTCAATTGTAGCAGCATTTTAATTGTCTAATAAAGGGTGCACTGAGAACCTCAACAAAACAAAGCAGAGATGTTACTCCCAATAAGCAGACGAGTGGCAAGACATTATAATTACCTCAATGAAGGCTTTTGGGTTTGGGCAGTTTTGCTGTTTTGATAACTTCAAAGTACGTTCTGCTGCGGTACGGCCATCTCGGCGTGCAACAGCCTTGAAAAACTCCAGTAAATTCACACGATCATTGCTTGATAGTTCAGCAGTCATTCCTACATCAAGGAATACTACATGTGGCCTAGACTTCAAAAGGGTGTTATTTGAATTCCTTGGTTCTATAACACGGACCAAAATATTTCCAGGGTGCATATCAGCATGGACAAAATTATCAACCTGCAAAATGTGGGTGTTAACTACAAGCCATAAAATGTTAAGTACCTACAAAAGTTATCAACAAGGCCACAAAGTATCAAAAAGCAAACCATAAGTACATGCCCTAAAATGTTAAGTGCCTACTTGTAAGTAGTAAATAGAATGTACTAGAGCAGTCAAGTTCCAGTGAGGCTTATCAATTTGGACCAAAATAAAAGTGGCCTTAATAATATTGTGTGGAATCACATACCCAGTAGTTCTGCAAGAAACAAAGAACATAGGAGCACAAGCTTTCGCTTGTGCATAAAAACAAAATATTAAAACCATTTCATCTTTTTGAAATATGTGTCAAATTTGAATTATTTCTAATCCTTTCAAACTTGTGTAAAGATATACTGGGATTAATTTTTCTCTATAGAAGTGGGGCAACAATTCTGCTGAATGTCACTGACCACTAGACATAGAGTCATCAAAAGGGTGCATTATAACATTCCATTGTTTCATTCAAAACAAATGCATGCTCTCAACAGTGAATTTTCTTAAGAGATTGATGAAAGAATTACCAGAAGCATTTTCAGGAGTGCATGAGTGCCAATATGTGCAAGGGCACTTTTAATTCGATCATGTCCATCGAGGTCATCAACATAGTGTGCAACACTCTCCCCATGCTCATAAGTTTCAACCAAGACAGCTGGATGAACAAGTGGGTAAAGAGGTTTCGGAAAAGACACATCCTTCCACCTTCGGAAGTTGTAGATAAACCGGCTCAAATGCGCAGCTTCCCTTGCAAGGTCAACTTGAGACATCATAAAGACAGCAAACTGTTGCACACTCTCATCCAGCCGCAACCAATTCAATGTAGGAATATATCTTGAAATTTTAGCTACTGCATTAATGATACTGAAATCCCTCCGTATAGATTCTCCTACGCCCGGATGTCTTACTTTTACAGCAACTGTTACCTTCTTCATCTGCTGGCCAGGATACCGAAATCTCAAACCAGCTCGATGCACTTGGGCAACACTTCCAGAAGCTACAGGCTCTTCTTCAAAATTCTCAAAAATATCAGAGAGTTTTCGACCAAAAGCTTTCTCAACAGTCTTCTTGGTGTAAGCAAAGCTGTGAGAAGGTGCTTTTGTGTGTAGCTTTGCTAATTCAGCACAGAGGTCACTTTCAAATAAATCAGGGCGTGTAGCAGCCCATTGACCCCATTTAATGAATGCAGGACCTGCTTTCTCCAGGGTACGATGCACAAGACGGAGCCATGTCTTCCTATACTTACTGCCAAGAGTATCTGCAAATGGAGCCATCACTATACTTGGAGTAAACAATAATGCCAGATATATCGATCTGAAGATTATGATAACCAGCTCTACTGCTGAAAAAATCAATGATGTGACATAGATACGACCATCTTGAGCTCTCGTGTAAAGACTGTCACGTATCGGTACGTATTCTCCATCTGCACTGGTCTTCTGAGCCAGCATTATCTCTCCAGCAACGAAAGCAAAGAGGTAAGGAACTAAATTAGATCTAGTGGCAGCCAAGATAATGGCACAAGCAACCCTACTTAAAAATGGAGATGCTTTTGGTACTTGAGAACCCACTGTCATGAGTTGCTTCCAAGCAAGTTGACCATGAAATGCATTCTGGCTACATGTCGAGAGAACTGAAAAATTTCTTGCAGTAGGTCTCCAGCATAAGCTCTCCTTTGTTCTTCCGAGCATGGATGATGTGCTTGGTCCATGCGGAACCTTCCCGTGCAAACAGGTCCTGCCTGTATATGCCAAACCATACCCAAATTTGGATCCAATGTTCTGTGCATTGAAACTACTGGGTTTCGAGTTAACCAATACATCATGGACTACTTTTCTGCTCTTCCCTAATTGCATAAACCTGGAAGCAACAGCAAAGCCATTCACACCTCTGCATTGCACCAAATTAAGCACTAACAAGCAAAGCTAGATCGTGAGCTGCAAAGCTGACCTCGACATCATGGTGTTCCCACAGCACAGCGGGCGCGTCGACGAAAACGGGATCCAGGCTCCGGCGAATCGTACAAAGCTGGAAGGACATTAACATAACATAAGCTTGGATTTAACAACATGATTCGGTCCCTCTCGGAGGAGATCGAATTCGAATCGAGGCCATAGGGGAAGAGGCGGGGACTTACCGATGCAGGAGGGTGGGTCGATGGCGCGGGCGAGATCACCATGGCTGGGCCGGGGAAACCCTAGAGGCGGCCATGATCGGCGGCGGCGAGAGGGGGGCGGCGCATGGATGGAGGAGATGCGCGGGGGTGGTCGCCGGCGAGCCGGCGAGGAGCTAGGGTTTGGAGGCGGAGGAGGCGAGCTGCAAATTTGGTGGTCCGATGAGAGGAGGACGAGACGCCGCGTGGAGCGCGGGGCGGACGGGCGGCAGCCAGGAAGGGGGAGCGGACAGCGGAGGGGAGGCGAGGAGAGGACGAGACGAAGGGAGTCTGCTTTTGCTTTGCTTTCTTCCTTCCGGACTCCGTGGACCGGGCCGACTCGTGGGCAGCCACGCGGCCTGCTTCCGATGCGCCGGCTTTCCAAAGTCTTCTGAGTTTACTTCTCTACTTATATTGGAATTTATTTCCCATATGGTTGGAATTTTATAAGATGATGAAGAATTCAATCCCAACAATTCCTTCTGGGCTCTGGAGCAGTAGTAGAAAATTTTATTTGTCTATTTTCAATAACACACTACACTACGGACACAGAGGCACACAAATACGTACAAACTCACATCTGTAAAAAAAAAAAACCTGAAGAGAGGTTTTGCTTCTTTTTTTTTTTGAGAATAGGTTTTGCATATATTGAAGATTGATAAAGTTAGCACAGACACTGCAGCCACCTAGAGTTTCAAACAGGACCAAGATCGAACGGCAAAGTTGGCAGGCCGGACTGATGAAACACAGACGCATTCACGCTCACGCTAGCCGTCCTGGTAAGATCGGCATTTAGCCCATCAACCCATCACGCTGGGCCATCCATCTCACCTGTGGCTGTGGATCACCACTCCACGAGCCCACGACGCGGTCCGGTCCTGTCGGTTACAAGTGGACAAGGACGCAAAGGCGAAAATTCCACGGAGGGTTAGGGGCAAAAAAAGGACAGGAAAAAAAGAAGTCGCCGATCCGTTCGTTGGGTCGGCTCGGCTCCTCGTCGGTTGCCGGCAAATCGGGGGAGGCGAGCGAGAGAATTGAGGGCAACCAACGTGGGTGGGGCGCTTCGCGCGAGGCCGAGTTCTCGCGACGCGATCCCTTTGCTTGCAACGGAAGCGAGGCTATAAAAGAGGGGGCGCGAGATCCAGATCTGGGTTGCCGATGCGCACGCCGCCCTCGCTGCTCTCCCTCACCCTCGACTCCGCGCTCCTCCGCATCTCCCACCTCCGCGACCTCTCCCGCCTCCCCGACCACCTCCTCATCGACCTCTTCCGTGTTGGTACCCCCAATCACATCGTTTGCCCCGTCTCAATCGATCTGATGCAGTGTTGTTTGTTGCTTGCATTGTTTTTTCTTTGTTTGGGTGTGTGTGGTTAGTAGTCTGTTGTAATTGCGTGCCTGCGTTAGGTTTTAATACGGCGTGTACGCAATTAGTGTGAGCTATCTATCGGATTGGAAAGAATGGATTGGAGGTTTTATGTGGTTATTACATCGTGTGCAGTTTTATATGGTACATCCTGTGCACAATTAGTGAAATTTATCAGATTGGGAAGAGGTGATCGCATGGTCTATTTTGTGATTAGTTCGCATCACGATCTGCTGTTCCGAATGTGACCGCTGTTCTGAAAGCGGCCATGTTTGATTACTACAGTTTGTAAATCGATCTGGTGCTGCGTTGATCCTGTTAGTTTTAAATGAGAGGACGTGGTTTAGGTTTATGATAATTGGTTTTGGAAGTTTTGGGGATTTATATTACGCTCATAGTTGTGATCCTATGCCTTCTAGATTATTGGACTGAAACAATTATATAACTTAAAATTTTTGCTATTATTGTTTCGTTGATCTCTGATGATAGTTTTGTTGGCAGAGGACTATTGCTGCTGGTAAGCTGACAGAAAAGGTCCTCAAGTTGTTCTTGGCAACCGATTGTGAGGAAATTACCTTGCTTGTTCAGTTGCTCAACATTAAGCAGCCACTTGTACCGGTCCTTCCAACAAGTATGTATTCATTGGCCTATTTGATTGTTATGTGATTATCCCAAAAGATCTTCATTTGTGACACCCTATCGTCTTGGTTGTAGGGTGCTCTGAGAAGTTCTAAAACTGACACTGATTAAGTCAGTCTTGGTTACCTGAGAAGATGTCTTTGGAAATTCAGGACAATGAGGTTGACATTGTGATTGCAGCACTCCAGCCCAACCTGACCGCCTTATTTGAGGCATGGAGGCCATTTTTCTCTCGGTTCCACATCATTGTTGTCAAAGATCCAGATTTGGCTGAGGAACTTCAAATTCCTTCAGGTTTTGATCTCAAGGTTTACACAAAGTCTGATATAGGAGTGCTTGGAGCCACATCCATTGACTTCTCTGGTCACTCGTGCCGTTACTTTGGGTACCTTGTCTCACGCAAGAAGTATGTCATCTCAATTGATCACAATTGCCTCCCAGCGAAAGACAATGGCGGGTTGACTGTTGATGCTGTTTCGCAGCATATGTCCAATCTGAAGACACCTGCTACGCCCAAGTTTTTCAATACACTGTATGATCCATTCCGGGAAGGGGCTGACTTTGTCCGTGGATACCCATTTAGTTGGCGTGACGGTGTTGAGTGCATGCTCTCTTGTGGGCTGTGGCTTCACAATGCAGACTACGACCCAATGACTCATGTTGTGAAGAGAAATCAACGCAACACAGCATATGTAGATGCTGTGATGACAGTTCCATATGGTGTGATGATGCCTATGAGCGGGATAAATGTTGCATTCAACCGTGAGGTGCTGGGACCTGTGATGGCCCCTGCTCTGAGGCTGCGCAAAGAAGGAAAGCACAGATGGGATACCCTTGAAGACGTTTGGAATGGCATGTGTGCTAAGGTGGTGTGTGACAGCTTAGGTTATGGCGTGAAGACAGGTCTGCCGTATGTGATAAGAAGTGATGCTGAAGCAGGTGAAGCTCTGGAGAGCTTGAAAGAATGGGAAGGGGTGAAAGTAATGGACGCCGTCCATCCCTTCTTCAAATCTCTGGAGCTATCAGGTAATGCAACTACTGTTGAAGACTGTATTAAAGAACTAACCAGCATTGTCAGGAAGGAACTGGGACCAAAGAATGCAATCTTCGCTAAAGCTGTTGATGCAATGGAGGAATGGACCAAACTCTGGAAATCTCATGGAATTCACAGCGCTTAGGCTGAATGAAATCTGTTATAAGATCTGATTTCCATATCCCAACTGTTATGAAGCTGAATAAACAACGTTCCTGTCCGCTGGGAATTTGCTTGTTAGTGTACGCTTCTATAGTCATGTTCCGATTCAAAGACAATCTATACGGTGTTTTTTTACATCTAAGGTGTTAAGAAGAGTGCATTTTTATAGTATTTTAAGTGTTTCTTTGTCACGTCCGTGCGAATGAACTTTTTCATGACTGATTTCCCATTTTTGATTAATATTTTTTTACTGTTCTTGCATACTCTTGTATTATAAAACGGAGGTAGTAGTAATTCATACAAAGTTATAACATTCCAGAACAGGATATAAACTCACCTGTCTAACGAAGGAATTTTGTACAAAGTATGTAATTTTGTATGAAATATGAACCGCATAATAAATCGAAACCATGGACAAGAAAATCCACACCCCTATAGCAAAATTTTACTAACTTTAGATGCAAGAAAGTCTACATCAGTTCTAAAAGAATCCGAGGAAAACTAATTTACACCAATTTCACTAATAGTACACTAATTATAAACAACCAAGATGGGCTTTGAGAACCCATTTGTATCTTAGCACCCGAACGTTGAACCCGTCTCCCGATAAAAGAGGGATCAGGCGTGCAACAGACAACTCTGGCACTCACGGCAGGGAAACCACAGGTACAGATGATAGGCAGCGAATGAAGAAACAAAACTTTTCCTCTGGGGCAAACATATACAACTTGAGAGGAAAATACTCAATGGCTGAAATCACAAATCACACTATCACAGTACTGTATTGATATGCAGTGCTTTCAACAATGAGGTGGCCATTTGTTTGACCAACACTTGTTGACCGCGACGTTGCCCATCCCTGCGTTCTTCAATCAGGTTTTGTAGCTTTTGAGGAAGGTCATTCTCAACTATAAGCTGCTTTGGTCTAGGATGGTGCTCATAGACCACCTGAAAGAAGTTTCAAATAATTGCACGTCACATCATGGAGTTTAAAATTTACAAAGATACATTAAACATTTCGTTGATATTGAGTAAAATGAAAAACTAGACTTACTTGATCTTTGTTAATAAAAGCTTGATATATTAAACCATGTAATCAGAAAAGTAAAGCGTGGAATACAAACCTTTATTAATTTTAGCAGAGTCACACGGACAATAGCTTCTCGATGGTCAAGCCTTGCGATGAGCAGTGTTGTTAAACCATTGGTAGCCAATGCGGTATTTATCCGCGAAGATTTCCTGCAGTCAAGTCAATGCAATGCATCTCTCAATACTGTATTCTGTCATGTTCATATTATATAATATCGAGGAAAGATCACTATCTATATACTTACGTGATTATCTTCAAAAAAGTATCCAATGTATGACCAAAATATTGTTCAGGGCAGTCTTGAAAAAACTTCACTAATTTCTGAATGGCCTCTTTCTTCAACAAGGCTTGTTCCACTTTTCTGAGATCATTGTCATGAGACAAGCAAACAGCAATCGATTCTAGTGCAGTACTTGCCCATGCATCATCCTCTAACAAGTTTAAGTACACATCCAATCCTCCATGAGCTCTCAACTGCTCTCTGGAGTTGCGAGAAGCGTGAGCCATATCACACAGAAGAGGCAAAGCATACTGCCTGAGAGGCGAGTCTGACATGACAAAATTCATTAAGTGAGGGATGATCCCGTTTTCAGCTGCTTGTTCCTGTCTTCTTTTATTAATCTTGCAAAGGTTGAACAGAGCATTGAGGACCTAATACAAAAAAGAGGATGCAGTTAAAACATGCAGAGAAATTGTGTACTTGACCTATTTCTAATTCTTAATAATAATCGGTCATGAAACTTGTCCCTATCACAAAGTATGAAAGTAGAAATTTGTAGTTGCACAAGCCCTTGTAATCTTGCGATGTCACTGTTCTGTTATTCTACTAACATCTTTACCTATAATCAGCAATGATGTTTTCAGCTGTTAAATTCCAGTGCATTGTACCTAATGAATAATGATGTGGTACAAATGCAAGCATAGTCTCACTACTTTGTTCATCTAGACTTTCCCGCTCTGCCTGAGCTAACATAAACTCTTTCTAAAAAACAAACAGAAATTTTACTATCAAAAGAGGAGGGAACCATGTTGAACAACATTTTAAAAAAGAAATGGAGTGAGCATCTAAAACTTCATGAAAAGCAGTGAGATATAATAACAAGTTAGGTCAACTAAGTATGTTTAAGCATAAGCATAAGAAAGGCCTTTGAAAAGAAGATACACACCTCACTATGTATTTGATAAACTAGAGGACCATCACGAAGTTCAAGAATTGGTATCAGATGCTTGATTGCATCTGTGCGCTGAAGTGTCTCAAGACAATTAGGATCGCCCGACAAATGATTAATGCACCTAAGAATCTGCATAAAATGGCATATAGTTAACCAGAACAGAAATGGAAACAAAACAATCAGTCACCTGACAAAGTAGCAACACAAAGTTAGTAAAATGCTTAAGTTTTACCTTAAGAAGAATAGGAGGTTCTATCTTATTAAACATCTGGAAAAGCCGTGCAAGAAGGCTTTGGCTGGACATGAGAGATTTTACAACAGTGTCTGCTTGTGCAAACTCTAAAAGAAGATCAGCAACTTTCTCAAGATACTCACGTGCCACATCAGCACTCATAGATACCATCTGAGCTAATAGGCCAGATGATGTTGTACTTCCAGGTCTTGCATTTAACACCCCTGATCCGGATAACACGCCAGATGCAGTCTGTGATGCAGCTCCAGATGTTGATGCTCCCTCATTAGAAGTTGTTGGGCCAGATGATGGTGCATATTTCATGCTTGGAACCCTATGTGAAGCTTTTATATTGGAATCATGGTTACCATTTTCTCTTCCATGTCTAGTTAGGTCTGCATGATATACAGAGAACCATAAGCACATAAAGAAAGGATGTACTCTCACATTAGACCGCCTCCATACTAAATGCACTCAGTATTCAATTGTCCTACATACGGCTAAATTGCTAATTGCTAAATGAAATAACATTAACAAATTATAGAAAAGAAACTTTTATGCAGTATCACTTGGGATACTTATATAGTAGTCAAGCAGTCTACTTTTCTTCTCTTTATTTTATGAACGTGTGTCAGATACTGTTGTGTTTCCCTACTTGAAATGGGAGAGGTAATCTCTCTATGATAAAAAAAAAACTAGGTAATTACACCCATAGTTTAACACACTACCAAAGGTTCATAAAACTGATAAAAGTCGGAGGCAGATAAATAATTTAAAACAGGGATGTGGTGAACAGAAAAGTGATGAGTGATGAAGATTAGGGATAATTGTATACCAGTAAATTCTGCCATTAACAAGTCAAGTTCGCCGTTAGTTTTCTTCTCTGTTGAACCATGCAGTAATGGCAAAATACTTTCATGCCTTTCTAGACCAGATAAATGGCGGACATAATCAAGTTGCCCAGAAACGTGTCGAGAGGGTGGTTCTTTCTCCAACAGACTCAACAGGGGACGGATTTGATCATTTTGACCATTACCATGCCCGTTCGATACTAGTTCTATATGCTTTGGTGATCTGTCTGTTGATGTCCTTCCTGCACAAACACTGAGCCGTTGTGGCCTAACCGGGTCATTGTCATTTCTCTCCATGTGACCAGCAGCAGCGATATCGGTGAACCTAGGTGATGCTGAAGGATCCAATATGATATGATGCCTATCTGCATCTGCTTGTAAAGATTGCAGCGAACCAGATGAATGGTGATGATCCAGTCTTGTTTTGGAAATGTCTAGCATTAGTGGATCTAATTGACCAGATCTTCTCCTGGGCGTGGAACCATTCTGTGTTACTGAAGCACCAGACCCAGAGATGGAAGCAAATCTTGTTGCTTCATTCAAGCTATGGAGAGTATTAACCAGCCTAAGAAGTATCCCATTTTTTGCCGCTATGCGGCAGAAGTCATTTCTCGGAGTTGAATGCTGGAGTTTGAAAACCTGCCATATGCCATCAATTGCAAGATGAACCATTTCCCTGCTAATTTACAATAGAGTATATTAACTAGAGTTAATCATTTAATTGCACCACCAAATTTCAAATGAAGTGCTTAAGAGAAAGTGAGCTCACCTGTATTTTGCATAATCAGGCTCCAGAAAACTCACCAATACAGGAATCCCTTGGCATGCAATGAACATTTGCAATGTCAAGGTGCTGGGATGCAAAATTGGTTATTAGCACCACAGCGTTTTATTCCTTCTATTTGTATCTAAACATAGTTAAAATTATTAATTATGTCAGAGAGAACAGACCTGGCTTGACAAAGCTGCTGAAGGAATCTAGATGCTTGCACACGAACTTCCTTTGCACGGTCTGGTACCGCAAAATTCATGACCACTGGAATCTGTAAATGAATTTTAAACAGAAATTATCAATTCCACATCAACCCGAATTTTTAGAAGACTGAATGGTTATATAAATAAAGGTCTTACAAGGCCAACAAGGCAAGCATTTTCTAGGAAGGTTGTATTGTCTTTTACTATTTGGTTGATGAGTTGCAGAACAGAAGTAATAATCTGCAGGGAGAACAATCAACTTTTCAGTGTAAAGATCCAGTAAAAAGGATTCTTTAAAACCGAAGTAAAACTTCATACACGGTTTTTGGGAAGTTCAAGAAGCTCCATCAGCGGAAGGAAACCGTTGTTTGACACATAAATCTGTTTTTGCTCAGGCCGTTGACTGAAGAATAACATAAGCTTTTGGCAAGATGATAATATCACATCCTCACTTTCCCTAGGTTTCAGCTGTGCTACTATTTTGCTGTATTCCACAGACTATAAAAAAAAAAGGTAACAAAAAGACTTGAGGATCAAGACATGATAATAACTACAAATGTAACAAAACCTTCACAGCAAATATTACTGCAATTTCGAATGTGCACAATAATTATATTTATCTTGGGGAAGGAAAAACCAGAAAAAAAACTTTTGCATACATTTTAGAATGGAAAACTTGCTTTAAGAAAGATGACCAAAACGCTGACTAGCACAATATACCCTCCTACATAAACAATTTGCCAGCCGGTACATTTCTACTCTACAATTTAGAATATCATGTGCGACTCTCCTGACCCTTGGTGCTAACATACACATGAAACAACACAACTCAAGATGTGAATACATGAAAGAAAAGAGGAGTTGAGTGCTGCCAAAGTCCATAGTCAATGCCACTTGGTTGTTACCAGCCAACCAATAGCCAGACACTTGATCCATATCAATGTTATCTGATTGTCCGATTAATCATCCTGATTAGTCCCTTAACTCCAATTAGGTGCACCTAACTCAATCAGACCTCTGATTGTCCAATTAATCATCGATTTATCGCAATCAATCGTCCAGTTAGGGTGGAAAAGGATCAGGTATTTGCTTGATGTTTCACAAAAAATTATGTTTAATGCTTCACAAATCAAAATAAAAAATAAATGACCATCGATATTTGCTTGACTCTTGATTTATGCTATATAGTACAGAGTTTATAGTCTACAGTATAGGGTCTATATACAGGATCGATCAGCCTTGATTAATCGCCCTGATCGATGGTTAAACAGCCTGATCGACCTGATCGGTGCCTTGGCAATCAGGGTCGATCAGCTGATCAGATAACATTGATTCGCATATAAAACAAATATAAAATAAATTTATAGAGTTAAAAACTAAAAAGTAAAGCAAAAGCACTGCAAAATTATGATAAAGGTAACCATCTATTGCACAAAACTAAGAGCTTTAGGGCCAAGACAAACCTGCAGAGGAAAAATACCCTCTCCATGAATAGCCTCATCAAATGCCTAAAATGATCAGAGTTAAATTATTTCTTTTGTATTCTCAGAGGTGTAGACAAAATAAAATACATAGGACTAATACTATATTAGTGAAGGCAATACCGTTCCATCAATGTCTTCCTCTCTCAAACGCATGACATACTCCAGAAGCTTTCCACCATTCATGGGCTCAGTATCGTTTTCCTTTTGCTTCTGAGCCATCCTAGTCTTTAGTTCCTTTGCGAGATCATTTTGTGCACCATTATACTGAAACTCTTCACCAGTAGCAGATGTTGAAGCTTCAGCCCCATGATCTCCTCGCTTCTTAGGTGGGAATAAATCATCGAAGGAGGCATCTCCAGGTGTGTCACTGAATCTGCTTAGCTCATTACCCACCTCAACAACTGAATTTTTAGCTTCCTGTCAAGACATGTAACATTCAAGAGGAATTAATTTAGCTAAAAACATCTTCAAATGAGGATATGCGAAGATCGCAACAGTGCATATATGTTCAAGACTTAGATAGTGAAGCCATTAAGAAAAAAGTGAGAACTAGCAATGACCATAGCCAACTGAGGAACCGACAAGCTGCAGGTCAAAAATATGGTCCATCACCCATTAAATAAAAAATGTTCCCATAAAAACATCGCACCAACATATGAGTCATGCACATCTTAATTTAAAATGTTCAATGTACTGCATGTAGAAATGTTAAACATGTACATCCTTGACAGAAAATATTATGCAAGGTCGAAATAATTGTGCAGAAAATTATTACCTGTTGGAAGTTGATGTTCTGACTTCCAGCCTGGAAGGAGAAAACATCACTGTCCTCAAAACTTGACCCATCTTTACTTTCAACTTCTACATATTTACCATCACTCCTTGATTCTTGGCTGCTGTGAGTTACCTTGTTTTGCGGACTATCTTGCAATAGGTCATGGGTTACTTTGCCATTTAAATCAGTTACACCTGGTGAAGATTCCAGTGATAGCTTCTCATGGAAAACTAAAGTAGGATCTTTACTAAGAACCACATTGTCTTTTATGAGTTCCGCACTGTTTGAACTACTGCTTCCAGTAGTTTTTAACTTTCCGTCACAAAACTCATCTTCAGAAACCAGATCTTTTCTTCCATCCTCCTAAAGAAATGTTAATAACAAAACATTTATATTGTGATATCATAATAATCCTGTGGGTCCACCATTTTGTACTAATTTCAAAATGAGTAGGGACATGGCATGGCTGGAACCCTGAAAGTCCTATACCTGTTCAAGGTCCGAAGCAGAAGGTGTTTGTTTATCTCGTGGTAGGCCAGAAAAACCAGAGTGATTGTCACCACTTGATCCTTCATCATCTTCATCAACGTCCCTGACAGTACTAACAAATAAGGAACTTATCGGCTATCAAGGTCACTTTTGGAAGAGCCTTTGAATGATCAATTTTTGCTGATATTCAAAATTATAATTCTGTGGGATTTGATTACTATGCAGCTGCAATAGCTGGTAGACTTTATTACATGGCTATGCAAAATCCATGAAAATGACCAACAACCAGAATCAGCAACATACATGATCATGGACCAAGATATGCCACATATATCAAAGAAAAAAACACTTAAAGGATGCAAGTGGCAATGAAATAGCTTCTAAACCAATCACAAATTTTAAAAAGATATAGCAAATAAAAAAGGGAGTATACATATACATACCTATGTAAAATCAGAGGAAGAATTAAACTATCAGAAGTTTCAATGGCAGCTCCTAGAGGGAAAGTGTCTTGCGGGAAGTTGCATCCATAACTAACTTAAACTCACTAGTACTGGAAATTAGCCTCTAGACATTTGTACACATCCCACTTGCAAAATGAATAACTCAGTGCTTGTGCTTGAATAAAATTGGCAAATACAGGTTCAATATGCAGAACATACAAATGTAGCTAAGGTGATCAAGTATTTGAGTGAAAAATGACAAACTAAAGAGCTGTACTTTTCTGTTTTCTATTCTGTTGCATTTTTACAGTTATTATTGTTGGTTTAATATTTATACTGAATAACATTTTGAAAAAAAAAACAGTAAATTTGAGCTACCTTGATGATCCAACAGGTTGTCGAAGAGATGGCAATGCTCGCCTAGAGTTTTGCAACCATGGGTGCATTAATAATGTCTTTGCATCAGGTCTTTGTATTGCGTCCTACAGGTGCTTCTTTAAGTCAGAACAAGCAATTAGATAAAATAATAATAATTTCTCAAAGATATAGCTAGAAACATCACAGAACCTTTTGAAAACACTGTCGAAGAAAATCAGTAATCTCGGGAGACAATCCTTCTGGTATTGGTGGATGCACGTCCTAGTCCATAGAAAAAAGCTTTTTATGTAATCATATACTCATATGTGGACAGATACTGACTTTTGAGATTGTAGGGGAAGTAAACAGCTGCAAGTGATAAACCTGAACAATGCGAAACAGTGCAGGCATGGGCTGCAGGTCATAATATGGTGGGGCACATGTCAGTAGCTCAATAACAGTGCAACCAACACTCCAGATATCCGATGCAGCACAAACACCAGACATCTCGATGACCTAATGCACAATAAAGTAATGAAGAAATATGTTAGCATATTGGAATAGGTATAATACAGGGATCACAAGATGCATATAATTTTGTTAGCTAATAACGCTTGATGTCAATGCTGGCATAGCAATAAGTGTAATGTAGTATTGATCATATTTTCCGCTGAAAGTACTAGTACAATTAGGAGTTTTAACCCACACAGTTGATTAATTGAAACAACATAAGTGAGGACAGATAGCAAACCTCAGGGGCCATCCAGTATGGAGTTCCAACCACTGAGTGTGTGTTGATATCAGCTTCAGTTAATTTAGTAGCAACTCCAAAATCAGCAAGTTTGACAAGGCCCTGAAGAAAGAGATTGCACATAAATGAGAACATGTAGAGAAAACAAAATATGTAACTACTATAAGATATTCATTCCAACAATTCTCTGCTTCCATAATTTTTGTCAGATTTATATATCAATGAGTTCATTCAGGGTACCCTTTCCTAACACTTATTTAATTTGTATGTTCATGTTAACAAAAGTTTATGCAGATGGCAAGTTTGCAAAGGTACTACTCCCTCCAGTTCCAAAATAATAGACGTTTTGGACAAGGACACGGTCTTCAAAAAACAACTGACTATATTTTTCTATTATAATACATATGAAAATATCAACAAATATATGATTTTATTGAAGTACTTTTCAAGATTAATCTATACAAATGATCTTCATGTTGCTAAAATAAATATTTCTAAAGTTATTTGTAGTCAAAGTTTGAAAAGTTTGACTTTAGGACAGTCCAAAACGTCTAGTATTATTAAACTGGAGGGAGTACCAAAAATATTTTTCCAAAAACCTGTATACTTTAGGTATTCTCTTTGCAGGTATCTCAAGTGACCACAAAAGAGGGGAAATATGGATGTGATGCAGCAAGAAACCTCTTTGGTAGTCAATATGTTTGCACCCTTGATATCTCTATGTATGACACCTTGCTCATGAAGATAAACAAGACCTTCCAGCACCTGGTTAGATATCAAAAAACAAATTAATACCAGACATAGCAAAAACAGGAAGGTAGCAGTAATCATATGCACCTGAGCAATGTAGACAGCCACCAATGATTCAGGGAATGGCCCAAATTTGTTTGGCTTGATAATATTGGCAAGAGATCCATTCTCCACATACCTGCAATCATCCCATAGGCATTAGAACTTCCAAGCTAAAAACACTAATAGCCTAATAGATAGTATATTCATATCGGGAAATTGTCATGAGGAATGCAAACCGCTTACTCTAGAATGATATGGAGGTGGCTCCTTGTCTTCAATGATCCAAGATACTTCACAATATTTTTGTGATTTAGATTCTGCATAAAGTGGTAGAACTTAAAATTCACGACAACACAATTTCTTGATAACAGATATACATATTCAGAAACCAAGAACTTGTCAAATCGATAGAAATGACCACTGAACATAGAACAAATCCACAGTATCATTTCTCATCAAAATTTGGGCGCCAGGGCATCTATAGGGACTTCTAAACATTTAAAACTTGGCTATTTGGGGGTTTATAGAGAAGAGTATATTTTGATGGAAGCCCAAATTTTCAGCATATATTTGTTCATAAAAGGCTATTATTCTAAAAGCGTAATGGTAACAACAACATGTACATCAAAAGGTGGGTCATGGGGATAAGAGATTATTTGACTAGCAAGATATGCCATTAGATGTTTGGTCAAGAACAAATGAGATAAGAAGATAAAGAGAAAGAATTGAAGACTTACTTTCAGTAGATCAATTTCTTGCTGAATCAGCCACACCAGTGAACCATGAAGGGGAGCATCACAATAAAAAAAATTAGAACGCCATACTATAGTAATACAATAGAAATTGTACAAGGGTGATAGTCAATGAAAACGCTTGTTAAGAAAGCAAAATCTGGTAGTTTGATTAAAAAAATATAAGATTTATCAGGTTGACACAAAAATAAAGAATATAAGAAGTAAAATGATGTCCTTGTGTACAATTGTATGCCTTTTACTAACAAGTATAAAACTTAAATATCATACTTCACTATATGTTCTTCCAAAATAGATACAAATAAATACCATTATATTATGAAACAAATAGGGCAGTCCATGAGTTCTATAAGCTAAATGTCAACTCCAAGTACTAAGCCACGCACACACCAAAAGATAAAAATAAACAATATCTTGTCAGTCACTTCAGCAAAAGGTAACACTAATATGTTGAACTTCTAAAACTTTAGGTTTCGAATAAGTAAAAAAAAAAAAGATTTAGGTTTGAACTCGATATCAACAGCCCCTTTGTAAATTTTAGTTCCTTTCCAAATTTTAGGTTTGGCTTTATGAACCTCAACACCAGCAGCTCCTTTGAAATTTTAGTTGGGCACATGTTGGCACCCATAACATTAATCAGGCAAACTTTTCACCAACACAATCCAGTTAACAGGCCCAACTACTACTTCAGTGATATCATAAGCATGTAATCTAATCCAGTAAACAGGCCCAACTAATAGGTTAAACTTCTAAAATTTTAGGTTTCGATTTAAGTTAAAATAGATTTATGTTTGGGCTCAAACAGCTCCTTTGTAAATTTTGGTTCCTTTGTAAATTTTAGGTTTGGCTTTATGAACCTCAACACCAACAGCTCGTTTGAAATTTTAGTTGGGCACATGTTGGCACACATAACATTAATCAGGCAAAATTTTCACCAATACAATCCAGTTAACAGGCCTAACTACTACTTCAGTGATATCGTAAGCATGTAATCTAATTCAGCAATTGAGTGGCATTTATGGAATGCATTGGCAATGGACACCAAGCCAATGACATAAATGCAAATGCGACAAAATGCAACAACAGTAGCTAGCATTTATCTGTCAGATTTCATGTCCCTCTCCAAAGTCATAAACAATGCCCCCATCTTATATATTTTCACCAAAATGTGTATCCTGTATCTGAACCACCGTGACCAGATTTTGGGCTCAGCAATCAGAAATGGGTTTCGTGAACCCAACACTTGGTGCCCAAGTATACTACAAAATGTTGTATGAAAAGACTATGCTGCATAGTTCTATGTAGGGCATAGCTTAAAAGGGGGAAAAGGGAAATGAATAGGTTTTGTATCCTGCCTTGGAAACCCAGGTAGCCATGTCCCTCTGCCCCTACCAGCCCACTGGAAACACTTTTCTCTCTTTTCACCACATGAAGATGGAGTAACGAGAGCATCCACCAACAAACTGAACTAGTCTCCGTTTAAGCAGCGATGTCAGTGACTTCAACGAGCAGTAACCATAATGTGTGCGACTGTGCGGCAATGAAAATTATTAAAGGAGAAAGGGTGACTCAGTGAGCAGCCACCAGCAAACAGGATGAGTGACGGATGGCGATATCTGGCCACGTGTCTAATACTTCTATTACATGCCTGGAGAGGCTTAGCTAGCTCGCTAGTGAACAACTGAGCTCACAGAACTCCACTCTAAGTCTACAATTTAGTTCCACGTCAAGCTACCGACAAAGCGATATAGCGGTATCGGCATGACCTCAAGACCCACTTATCCTCGTGAGGCTGATGCCGTCTGCTTACGAACTCCTGACAACCACATTTCATGCAATCGCATACAGTTTTTCTTTTAACACGTGCTATGCATCATCATAAGAAATGCCCCCCCAAAAGAAACCCTCACCATGATGATGTTGAGATCCTCCTGCGGGATGTTCTCCAGCGATACTTGCTTGATGGCCACGAAGTCACCATTTTCCAGGTCAAGCCCCTTGTACACGCGCCCGTACGCCCCCTTCCCAATTTCATCTCCGAGCATCTGCACCGACGCCCACATGCACACAGTCAGTAAGCGAAACCCTACACCCAAAATTAACAGCGCCAGGACACGAATTCCGCCCGGATCCGAGGCGTCAGGTTCCGGAATACTCACATATTTGTTGTCGAGCGTCTTGTTCTTGTGGAACTGCGCATTGTGTTGCCGCGACGCCATCCCGTCCCTCCTCCGAGATCGGGACCCGGACACCGCCGGCCGCGGCAGGGGCGGGCGGATCGGCGGTCACTGGCGGCACGGAGACGGCCACGGCGAGCTCGCGGCGAGGGTCATTTAGGTTTTAGGGTTTGTGTGTGAAGGGAATTGGAGGAGGTCGGAGGGGAAGCAGGAGGAAGACGGAGGCAGGCGATGGCAGAGATTGGGGGCTTTTCTGTAATTATTTTATTTTTTTGGGTGCCGGAAACTAACGGAATGAGAGAGCGCATTTTATACTCGGGGGTGTACTTTTGAAGTGGGCGGAAGCCAACGAGGATATTGAGAGATAAGCGGGGGAAACCACTGTCAATTAGCTGTCCTCAACTAGCATCCGCGATTTTGTTGCACATCATCCGGGCCCCTTCGATTTTCTTTCCAAAGGAAAATCGGACCCTTTTTGTTTTCCCCGCTGCTTACGTCATTTCTTCCCTAGCATTCTTTTACCGTCACACTCTAGTGGCGTGTAAATAAAGATTTTCTATTTATTTGGTTTTAGTACTATAAAAGCCTTCCTAAAAAAGAAAAGGTACTATAAAAGCCCGTTCTGTCATTGGCATTGAAATAGTGTCCCAGTGAACAAGAACATCCTTGGATCATAAAGACTATAGAATTTTTTTTATTAAAATTATTATAAAACAATGATAAAAAAGTATGGTTGTGGTTGACTAGCAAAAAATAGCGTGTAGTTTTGTGTATTCTCATTCTTGATAAAGATAAGTGAAGCATTATTAGCATATAAATAGCTGGCAACCGCCTCTATTTCTTTCCAAATTTGGAGCTTGTTTTCTCCATATCTAAGTTTCACCATGAAATGATGTTGGTTGCTTTCAACAATCACCTTCAACTAAAACTAAAAAAAAATGAATGACACTTTTACTAATTTTGTGACCCAACAAGACAATTTATGTTATTGTGGTTTGGGATAAATCAAGTAGTAAAAATCAAAGAAATAATGGGCTCAAATTATAATGAATAAAAAAACAATTTCTATACACTATTGACCTATAGGTATTGATATTTCTAAGGGTTGTTTGGATGAGTCTCAAGTAGCTAAATCTTTCTTAAGACATGGCTTACAAATTGATGGCTATACCATAGCCAAAGTTTGGCAAGAGAATGAGTCTATGGCATGTGAGTCCAAGAATAGCAAAACTGTGGCACGCCACAATTACGGCAATAAACCAAACAACTAACTAAGAAAGTGTGGCAAAGTTTGACAAAATGTGGTAGTCAGCCAAACAACTTCTAATGTCTCAACATTCGTAGGGGTTATTCGCTTTAGCTATTTGCGACAACATCTGCTACTGTTGCACCTAAACAAGCCTCTAATCTAACAACAGTTGTGATGGAAGGCTAAGACCAGGAGATATACGTCAACAAGAAAACAATTACTTTCTCCGAATTTGTATACATTTAGTTCATTTTAACTAACCAATGTCATTTGAAAAAAAAATGAGGGAGTAGTTATTAGCTTGTGTTTGTACGGAATGAAAGACATATACTCCCTCCGTCCGCATATATAGCGTATTATCACGTTTAAACTTGTCCATTTATATTAGGGATTCCAGCAAGTAGTACTAGTGCGTCGTTTGGCAACTGTGGCAGATTAATCTCTTTACTGCTATCTGACAATATTTCAGTATTGCTTGGATGACTAAATATACCATTTTGCCCTCTCCCTAGACCAATGATAGAATGCCCAATGAATTAAAAAGGGGTAAATCAGACTTTCTCCATCAACCTTAAATTTCTCAACTTTTGGCATAATACACTACATACGCGGACGGAGGGAGTAAGAGGCAAGGCATTTCCCATCCTTCGCGAGAGAGAGACGCACACACATCTAGTAAGCAACTCGTAGCAATCTGATCAACAGCAAATGTACAGCCACATGAGGATATTATCAGGATTTGTGACTCGCAAAATGTAACAAAACCCAGGCAAGTTTCAGTCAGTCAGCTTCAGCAACGCGCCTGAACACCATCCAGGCACCGCTGCGCTGACTATACGCCTGTACGCGTCAGCCAACCGCTACCAGCCTACCATCCTATAATCACAGCACGCTAACTGAATGTTAGAAGAAACTAACCTAAATTATGGATACGAATATACGAAGAGTCATGTCAGTGGGTTTCCAGCCATAATGTGGCTGCCATCTGATCCAGTTAACCTGAACATATTCTGTGTGTGTAAACTTGAACATTTCGTGGAGAATCGGCTAGAAGTCCACTAAGCCTATCATAGAGATTCGCTTTTTTTTTCTTAATATTGATGATAATGCAGTTTGTCTTCGCCACCTAAATACATATAGTAATATTAAAGCACACATTGATAGGGGAAACATGCAAAAGTATTTTGTTTTCTGAAACTGAAAATCTATCTTGATCAGACATTCTGATAGTAACAATAGTGCACTGGATAAATTACTATGTATATTATTTGCATACATACACTAATCACAGAGGGCCTCCTCGAGTGCCCAGAGGAAGAGTTCCAAAATCTCGCATCAACTCTTTATTTCAGTCGTGCCAAAAAGAATAGAAAAACTCAACCAAATAATGATACAGGATGGTCAGACTTCAAATTTCAACACACGGCTCACTCCCCACTTAGGATAGGGTTGATCAGTGGCTTCAGCTGTGCAAGATAGACGATTGCCCACCTGCAGATAAACATTAATATATTATTACCAGAAAAAATGGCGTCCAGAATGTCAGACACCCAGTATGGGGTTCATCAAGCAAAAGACAGAAGATCCACCTTAATGATGAAACCATCATGTAAATAAGGAGGCAACACAATGATAATCATTAATCAGATAACAGATCTTAAAAAAAGAAGCATGAGTGACATCACTCCTTCAGTAAACACAATGGGCTTGTTTAGTTTGATGCCAAAATTAACCCTACCACGGTAGAGGTATGTGGGTTTTGTTTAGTACTTTAGTTTGATGCCTTACCAACTATTCATGTATGTAGTTGTTTGAAGATCACCAAATCTTGGAATGGTAAGTATCTGGTACGGTTGAAAATGGTAGCAAGCTGAACATGCCCAGTGTATTCAAGATATATGGCTCTCATGGGCCCACAACCCAAGAATTAATAGAATTACACTGAGCACATGCAGGGTATGATTACTAATGGAGACCTTGCAATAGTACCTACTAGTCAATAAAATAGTGTCACCACAGAGAGATTCATATTAGAGTATTTAGACTACATGTTTTTGTATGCAACCAATCCATCAACATACTGTAAAAAATTTGATTTCTGATCAATCCAGTCCGGATAGGCAAAAAAAAAAGAAAAAAAAAGAGAGTTAAGTGAACAATGGATCAGAACTTACATCATCCAACAGCAAACCGTAGCTGTAATAACCAAGGTCAAATGGAATCTGCACAAGTTAATTTAGTATGTTAGCAAAATAACCATATACACAGATAGACATATAAGAAGCCCAAGAGCTAACAGCCATATTAAGAACAACCCAAAATTTCCCAAGACAAGTTAACGATGAGCAGACTATAGTAATATGATTGAGACACAGCTAGAATCATCCTACTTTGAGTAGAAAATTAATAATAGAAGGTGTGTGACACAGTACTAATAATGGTTATGCACGGCGAGGATATTCATCACATGAACATAATAGGCTAAAGAAGACAATATTGTAATCATGGTCCAACAATTTTTTTTAAAAAAATGAACTCTTTTGTTGAGCCGATCATTAAAAGACTTCAAGGCATGATAACAAATCAGCACAAACTTTATGCTAACCCACAGAAATTGAGACAATGCTATACCATGCCATAGCTCTCTGAAGACAAGTTACAAATCATTCAATCTCCATATAAGCTGGTACCCTAAATTCTAAATTGTAGTTCTATGCGTCAAATTGACTATTCAATGTACTCTATACTCCCTTTTCCTTTTGATTTTGACAAATAGCTATTGAAAAGTTCATACTCAGAAACCAAAAGGAAAAGTATAAAATCTTCTTGTTCTCTCATTCACAACACAATACAACAGAAACTTATAATACATAGATATTCAGCGACAAGTATAAAATGCTACTAGTACAAGCTTGCTGGCAGTACTTGCACTGGGAGGGGTAAATAAACACTAAAAAGATGGTGTTCTTAACACATTTTACCATAAACTGGCATAATAGTTTCCAGTTGAACATCATGTGTGTGAATGGTGACCCATGTTTGCCCAGTTCCGGTAATTCTGTCCATTGAACTCTCATAAGAACGATGCACTGAACCAATATCATCCTATGGCAACATGTGCTTTTCAAGAAAAATCTAATTGACATCTTATTAGAGTAACTAAACTACTCGAATTGGCTGCGAAGAGCAAAACCTGGCTACCATCCTACAAATTAAGCTTAAGAGAGGAACCTTGGACAAAGATCGAACTTAATATTTGGGGTCATCATGCTGATTCACAGAACATGGGCTAGGATCAGCCGCTATCACCATCGATCCAACCTTTCCAACCGTTGTCTGATCGAAAATATGAAGCAGTTTCAACAAGAAATCTACCACTAAAGGAAATTCTTAAACCTACCAATTAAGCCCAAATCTAGATCAAAACACCATTCGGTGCGGGTCAAATCGCGCCCGCCCGATACGAAATCTCCAGGCGGGGTTAATACAAGTAATCCCAATCACACCACACCAGATCAGCAGCTAGCTAAAGAGAATCAGCGAGGGCGGAAGCGTACAGGTTGGTCGACGGGCCACGGTTGCAGCAGAGCAGCGAGAAGAGGGAGGCGGCGACGCCGGCGAGGAGGAAGATGAGCGTGGTCACCCAGAACCCCATTGACGGCCAATGGAATGTTCTCCAAACCTCTCCCTTCCCTTCCCTTCCCCTCCCCTCGAATTCTTCCTTCCCGCGGGATCGCTCGGTCGCTGGATCTTCGCCGCTTCGGTTCGGCGCAGGGTTGGGGGATAAGAGGAGGAAGGATCGCTCGCGAGGTAGAACACGACACGAGGAGGAGTTGGGCCTGGTCTCGGCTTGGGCCTAGTGATACGTTTGGGCCTAGAGGTAAAGGTGGCCTGCGGTAGTGTGCGTGTTCTGTTTTATACCGTTCATATCACGATGGATGGTACAGATCAAAGCAACGGCAATATTTGCCTTTAACACACAGGCAGAGGACGAGAGGAGGGGAGCTGGACCTCTCACTTCTCTGCTCTGTCTCACAGGAGCATACTATGTGCACACAGCATACTCCCTAACCTTCTCCTCCCTTCAAACTTGACAGAAAACCCTACAAAGATCGAGCAAAACACAAAACCCACGTCCATCGAGATGCCATCCCTGCAACCGTTGGCTCCGGTGTGGAGGACTCCTTCCCTCTCCAAAGTTGAGCGAGGTGATGCCTTTGGGCATCGACTCGCCGCCGGCGGCGGCCGAGGAGAAGATGGTGGTGACTCCGGCCACCCCCGGGCGCGTTACCGAGCCGACGGAAGGGGTTGCCGATGTCGTGGGCGAGGGAAAGGTGGTCGCCAAGTCGGCTCCTTTCGCGCGATGTCGGTGGGGGCTCCTGGTGCTGCTGACACACCGATCGTGGGTGCAGCCGCCACGCCGGTCATGGCAACTACAGACGAGAGGAAGATAGCAGCTGGAGTGATCGTGGGTGAGGGGATGGTGGTCACTGAGCCGGCACCTTTCGGCATCGCCATGCCGATGGTGACTCTGACTGCTCATGCGTTGGTTACGGAGGAGGCCGACACTCCGATCACTATGGACAACGGGAAGATGGCGGCTTCTCAGGCCGTTGACTTGTTGTTCAGCAACAAGCAAATATGGTGCCTTTGGAGGTGGAGTTGCCAGCCGCCACCATGCCGGTCATGGAGAAGCCGAAAGCGGCAAAGGAAGAGGAGAGAGAGGCCTTGCTAAAGGGGGAGGAGGAAGAGAAGTTTAGCAACAAAGCAAATATGGTGCCTTTGGAGGTGATATTGTCGGCTGCTGCCATGTTGGTCATGAAGAAGCTGGAATCGGAGAAGACGATTCCTGTGGAGAAGGAAGAGGGGAGGGAGGCCTTCCTATAGGGAGAGGGGGAAACGAAGTTTAGAAACAAAACAAGTATGGTGTCTTTGGAGGTGGAGTTGCCGGCCGCCGCCATTTCGGTCATGGAGAAGCTAAAAGCAACGAACAAGATTCCTGTAAAGAAGAAAGAGGAGAGGGAGGCCTTGATGAAGGGGCGGGAGGAGAAAGAGACACATTGTGATATAGAGGAGGATACAATGGATGGGCAAGAGATAGATGCCTCGGTTAGGTGGATCGAGGTGAAGGGGAGGCAGGGTGAGATAGAGGAGGAAAAGATGGATGAGAGAGAGGAGGGACACATACTGGATGAGGGTGAGGAGTTGCCATTACTCAAGAGAAATGAATTGGTAAGGAAAAGGCCATTGCTCAAGAGGTACGAAAGACTAATGAGGGGAAGGAGATGGATGGAGGAGGATGAGAAGCAACTCATGGAGAGTAAGGAATAGTTTGGCATTCACCAGGAGTAAACAGCTTAAGATAGAAGAGAGAAGGGCTAAGATGATCTCTGCTGAGAAGGAAATGTTGTGCTTGATCCAAGAGAGACTGAGCATTAGGAATGACAGCGCCCAATCAAGAGTATATGAAAGAATTGTGAACAAGACACTCATTCCTACCCGTGAGCTAGACCTACCAAAATTGTGTCATCAGGAGATACTTAAGCTATGTATGCTAATTGAGGAGGGACATGTACTCAAGAAGATGAAGGAGAAGGATAGACAGATGAGAAGATGGTTCAAAAAATGGGAGTATTCATTTGAGGATATAGATGATGTGATTACTAGCTATATGGGTGAAGACGTTAGGAACCCACCACATGAACATGTCTTGACCATTGAGGGTGATCTGCCACAGGGAAAGGGTGACTATGTGCAAGGTGGGAGAGGACATAGGAACAAGTGGAAACATTTTTTGTGGCTGACTGCTCTCCTATTTAGCTTCAATAGGTTACAGGTTCTCTTTCTTTGGCTTCTGATGATGGGATTTGAACATGAAAGTTATAGGAAGCGAAAAGTAATGGTTACAAGCATGGCTTGCTGGTTCCCTTTACTTGATAAAGGAAAAAACTAGAGAAGAGGTATCATATCAAGGAGTATGATGGCTGTTTTCAGCATCTAATCCATGGATTTGCCCATACCATCGCTATGGGTTTGATGGAGTCTAGGGTTGGGGGCACTGAGATAAACATAGCTTTGATTTCACATGCAGCAAGTTTAATGGTAGAATTCATTGGTGCATTAATTATCCAACTATTTCTTGGTGATGCTGGTTTTGAAGGTCATGAAGTCTCTAGGTCATGTAAGGAGTAGTAACAATTTGCATTTTATTGTTTTAAACTAATTATTAAGCACTCATTGCATGATGGAAAAAAAAGTGTGATGTACAAGTCCTGGAGAAGGCTGTATGATGTGTTGTGTGGTGTGGACTTGACATGAATGAATACTCCAGTGAATGGTGTAATTGGTGCTACTCGAGTGGTGTATGAAGTGATAAGAAAGGCTTTGTGGCCATAGAAGGCTGTATTACATTGTTATTACTACTAGTGTATAAAGAGTGCAACCAAGATAACTCTTTTATAAACTATCTTTTGATTGGAGTAGGATCAAGTGCTTCAACTCTTTTACTGTACTATCTTTTGATTACGATCAAGTTCTTCCTGGATTATTTACTCTAAACCTCTAGTTTCTAGGTTTATGCAAATGCACTGTCTTTCACTCTTCTGAGTTGTATGCAAGTGAAATGGTTTTAACGTGAATTGATTCATATTGGGTCTACCTAAATATTGTGTTGATGATGGTGTTAAAATGAAAGTCATTTTTAAAGCCATTTCTAGTACTGTTAATCTTATAGTACTAGACGATGTGATATTTTGTGTTTTATGTACGGACTATTTTCTAAATCTTGGTGTGCTAAGTAAGTGTGATTCTATTCTAGCAATATCAGATTTTATTTCATGTATTTATTGGATTATTTCATGATATTCTGCCCTCCCTAAGTTCAATATGAAGCAATCCCTATGGTTTGTTCAGGCGGGGGGGGAGCGGATTGGGTGGTTGGTGGGGGATTAACCCAAACCCCCCGCGGAGTCAATTCTCCCTATTGAGATATTCCCTAGAAGCAGAACAAGGCCTCCCTGATTTTTTTTTGTGTTTGTATTCATCATGTTTTTTTATTGAGCGGTTGGGGATGGAGGGGGATCTATTTTGGGATTAATGCAGAGGCTTTTGATGATTTTCATCTGCTAATTTGGTGACTTTTGGGTGTTTTTAATTTAATTTTGACTAGCTGTTGCATGGTAGCATCTCTGTTTCAACTTTGGTTGCCTTGTTCATCAGTTAGTACATCACAAAATTTAGTTTAGTACATACTACTCCGCTTTGTTTATTATAGAACAAAATGGTTAATGTTATGAGCGTTTAAGTAAATATGGTCTGAACCATCTATTTATCTTGTTTCTTGTCCTTTGAATGTCCCACATGGCATGGTTAGCTGGTTGAACCATGCAGTGTTTGGATATGTAGAGAATGGGCGATACAAACACATCAAACATTTGAATGGCGGAAATATCATATGTGCTACTGTGAAATTGCGAATTGTCAGACTGAAATTGGCACCACGCACCATACCACTGCCAAATTAATCAACAAATCAGAACAGGGAACTGTTCTTTCTCTGACCGAGTTGTAGCACGATTACCGTTGGCATCTGTATTTGATATTTATTTGGAGCATTTGACATTGAAATCTTAGTTTCAATTGACTATGTGTGCACTTTTTGTGGCTTATATGAAATGGAGACTGATGTTGTGATACGTTTGTTGCAAGGAACGTATGCACCCACCCGTGTTGGATTTGGTCTGGGTAAGCATCCGTGTCGGATTAGATCCGTGGCTCTCGGCCCGTAGGGCTGATGTTATCGGAGAATTGTTTCATCGCAGCCGTTTCTATAGCTTGGAAGCATTTCATGGAATTCATAGAATCAAGCAGCTTAACCAACAACAGAAGACGATGCAAATCACAGAGTATATGGCGTTTGAGGATTCTATCATCTTCATAGGCACCTTGCTCTCTCAATGTCTCATATGTGCGATCATTGCTTTTACTCTTGCCTGGCTTATCAACAGATTTCATGCCCTTCGACGTGCAGGCTACGACGACTTTCTTAATTCCTGCCACACTTAATATTTGGGATCATCGTAAAAAATTCGGATGGTCTATTCCACAGATCGATGGGCCTAACAAACATGTGAATGTCAATGAATTATGCTAATGAAGATAATTGAGACTATAATACTCTCCATACTGTGTACGATAGAACTATTTGATCATTTGATTTTTGTTTCAAGCATGTATTTTTGCTTATTGAATCTCATCGTGGTAGCATTTTTTGTTGGCACCAATTTTGATACGGTTTAATTGTGATTCATGAATAATAAGTTAACATGTTAGCTTAGATTATATTGTAAAAAAGTAAAATAAATAACTATACTATAAAATAAATAATAGACGTGATTAAGAAGGATTGCTCGCACTGCTTCGGCTTGGAGAAGAGATAGTAGAACATGAGTACACGACACGAGGAGTTGGACCTTGTCTCCTTATCTTGCCCTAGTGATATGTTTGATGTTCTGTACCATTCATTAAACGATGGGTGGCGCAGATGAAAGCAACGCAAGCAGAGGACGAGACTTCACGATGGGAGCTGGCTCAACTCTCTTCCGTGCTCTGTCTCGGCGCAAGCACAAAAGCCGAGGAGAGAGATAATATGTGCACAATGAAAGTGCACACACCATACTCTCCATTCCTTTCTTCTTCCTTCGAATTTTTGGTTTTTTATACAAAACTCAGATTGAGCAAATCAGATCTCTAACTTAATGCGCACCTAACGTCTAGGTTTAGTGGTATATTCTAGGCATATTCTTTAGAAATAATTTCACCCCTAAATATGAGTGGAATAAATACTATTTGAATCCCGCTTAATCTCCTTGGAGTGACATAATAGTACTATTACACGTTGCTACCTCAATAATTGACATTGTTGTTTTTCAGGTATAATAACAATTATTATTAACAATGATAAACTTCCAAGCACATCACTAGTAAATGGGCGTAACAACTGATTTCATTTACAAATAGGAGTTTACAATATATTAGTGCATGTACACAAAATAAACCCTTATAGAATTTTCATGACCTAACACATAGATATGAAGACTAGAGAAGGAGGTGAAACAAGTTGTTGTATGTGTTCAAATGATGGCGAATTAACCCCCTGCTTAGGTTCACCTCACAACATATATAGATAAGAGGAAATTAAAATTTTCCCCTATGACCCTCATTTGCATATGACCTAGGTAAAGTACAAAAGGGTATCTTAGGTCATATTCATTAGGTATATTCTAGGCATATTCTTAGAACATGTGAGGGATTGGAGTGGATTGAGAGGAATAGTCACACCTCAAAATGATGGAATAAATCCTATCTAAATCCCCCTTTATCCTCTTGGAGTAGGATTAACCAAGCTAAGACCTTTGAGAGATTTGATTTAGGGTTCACCTTCTCGCCCGCCAATGGCACCGCGGTTACCGCTTGGTAACCATGACATGCCACGTCAAAATCAAGAATAAAAAATTTGAATTTGAACCGCGGTATGGGTGTGGTTACCACACACTAAGCCGCGGTAACTACCTGACACATGTGGTAAATTTAAAAATGCCCAAAATAATGCAATAAAAATAAAAAAATAGAAAAGTGGTATAAGAACTAAGAAGTGGTAGAAGTGTTTGTTATGTAGTGAAGCAATCAAGTGTTTAAGTATTTTATAGTGAAGCAATCAAATATGTGGTGAAGAAGGTTTTTTTTTATTTTTTCTAATCCATAACATTGAGACAAATAAATTTATACTACCTTCGTCCCAAATACGTGTCGTTCATTTTGAGTTTTTGTTTTGTAATGTTTGATGTCTTATTCAAAAAATTATAAAAAATATTTATTTTGTTTGTGATTTGCTTAATTATCAAAAGTATTTTATTGTGACTTAATTTTTTTATATATTTGCAATAATTTTTTTGAATAAGATGAACGGTCAAATGATACAAAACAAAAACTCAAACTAACAAGTATTTTGAGACGAAGGTCTTGTAGCGAAATTCATCAATTCGTTAAAAAAGATTCACCATCAATGTCTAAAAATCATGTTTTACTTGTGTGATTTTTTTGGAAATTTTTTACTATCTTTTTAGTTTGTATTCGGGAAAATTCAGTTGATCGATGCTGGTGTACGCGGTTACCGCTCCCCCATGGTAAGGCGTCGGCGGGAAGGTGATCCATGATTTGATTTATCCCTAACACCCTAAGAAATAATTGTGGTTATATAACAACAGGACTTACCAATAAGCACAACACTTCAACTGCCACAAGGGTGGTAAGAAGCGCATAATGTCAAGTGGGTTTTAAATATTGCCGATATATCGGTCGATATATCCGTTATTCCCATATATTAGTGGGGTCCGATGTAATTCAATATCTGCTAAAATTCGAACACTTTAAATTTTGACCGTTTTTCCAATTATACATGTTTTAATCTTATCCAATGCAATACATTATACATGTACTACAAAATTGTGATATTATCTCAATTATAGATTCTATATTTGTTACTTTCAAATGGTCTAAACACAATTCATATGATTTCCTAAAAAATATTTTTTTTAATAAATTTATGTTGATTTTTTCTATATGACCGATATATCTGACATATCCTATATCCCTAAATATCGGTGCCCTCCGATATATTTATTTTTAGAGCAATTTTACGGTCCTTGAGGAGATACCGAGAGGTACCATTTTTTATTTTTTAAGTATAAATTTGGTATCTCCCAGTACATAAGGTGTACTAAATTGGTATCTCTCGGTATCTACTCAAGAATTATAAATTTGCTCTATTTTTTAATATCGACAGATGAAACCTTGCCAACCGAAAACAATGGACAAGAAAAATAAATTGAATCCTGCGCCGAGACAGGGCCGATCGACGCCGACGAGATACGGCCGGACGGGTCACCAGCGAGGCCGTGGAGCCTATGCAGCGTGCAGCAAGTGGAGGAAGTGAAGTGCCTCGTGAAGATCATCCCCTTATGGATCTCCGGCCTGCTGCATGCCGTTCATCGTGTCAACGGAGCTGAACAACTACACGTAACACGTTCCTCCAGGCTCTAACCATGGACCTCCACATGGGCAGCAACAAGGGCTTCATCATCCCGCCGGTGTCAATCCTCGCGATATATAACCTCACCATTTTGCTCTTCGTGCCGGTCTACGACCTGCTCATCGCCCGCGCTGCGCTGGCCACAATTGAAGACTCTGATCATATTTTCCTCCACTGCACTTTTGTTCAAGCATTTTGTAACGACATAGCAGTCCTCCCTCCCTAACATCGACACTCTGAAAGAGCTCTACAGATTACAAGCCCCTCCAACTCTGATCAATCAGCATTACTCCTCTTTTTTCCTTCTTTGTTTTTGGAGGATTTGGAATCATCGAAATGAGGTCATCTTCAACAATCTTCCGATGTCTAGAGCTCGTCTTCTCCAAGCCTGTATCAATGACGCCAACCTTTGGGTTGCGCACCTAAGTGAGCAGGACATCCACATAATCTCGTTCTGGAAACGGTTGTTCAACCGACCTCTGTAAATTCGTTTGAACCTTTTCAGTTATTAATTTATTCAGGTGGAGTGTTCTCACTCCCCGGTGATATCTCTCAGAAAAAAAAAACCGTGAAGGACCGAAGAAGGAGTATTCTGTCAATGTTCTAACATAACCCTTCAGGTTGAGGCTAACATAACCTTTACATTACTTACTGCTAGTTTACAACGAGATCGAGCGCAGTGAAATTTGACCTCACCTTTTCCAAAAGAAATGTCTACCCGCTCATTTCCAGTCAACGAAAGACACAGACATTCATCGGGAATGGCCGAATGGGAAGTGTCGATGAAGCTACGTGTGCTTACTTCTCTTGCAACAAACACGCGGCCTCAACAAATACCTTGGCTGACCGTTACTTTATCTGTCATCTCTGAACATTTTGACCTGTGGAGTGGTGTGTGCATGTAATTTTCTCTGTTCTGCATGAACAGAAACAAATCGGCTATATAGTAGTTGGATACATGCATCTTTATCTGAAAAATCATATAATGTTTGGATATGTGTGAGGGTGGAAGGTTATCAACCATGGCTCACACGACGAGCACGCCACCTCAGCAGCAAGAGCCGACCAGCCTCACGAAGGAAGAAGCCGGAAGAGCGGAGGCTTTGCGGAGGCCGAGAGGATGGAGAGCCGTATGGTTCATCATGGGTCTCTCTCTTGATCTCTCTGTATGTTTTGAAGATAATGGAAAATTATGCATTAAACATCTAGCTCAATAAGCATCAACACGTAAATGATGAATCTCTTTGTTAGTTCGTACAGTAATTAAGTTCCAAAATTTTGAGCCTATGTTAGTTTCTTGTCACCAAAAGAAAAGCTGAGACTAATTTAGAATTCAGTAATTAAGCTAACGTCGATTTCATTTCCAAATGTTGTTTTGGTGGCCATGGATGCATGATATTTGATACAGGGTTGTACATGACGTTCTCCTTGGCGACGAACGCGTTCGCCCAGCCCCTCACCAACTACCTCATCAAACGTTACAACATGAAGCAAAACACCGCGACAGACGTGGCCAACATCTTCAGTGGCACGTCCTCCTTCTCCCCCGTGGTCGGAGCCTTCGCCGCCGATGCACTCTGGGGCAGGTTCCGGACACTCGTTTTCGGAATCGTCGCTGCCTTTCTTGTAAGTAAAATAAACGGAATGACTCCTTAATTTAACTATCGTGAAATCCCGTACGCGCTGTGATCGATCGTATCGGATGCAGGGGATGGTGATCGTCACGCTATCGGCGACGATCAGTCACCTCAAGCCGCCGTCGTGCGGCGACGTGGCGCGGCAAGCCGCCGGCGAGTGCGCCGGGCCATCGGGCATCCACCTTGCCGTGCTCTACATCGGCATGGCGCTGCACGTCGTGGCCGCGGCCGGCTTCAACCCAACAAGCATACCATTCGGAGCGGACCAGTTCGACGCCGCGAACGACAACGAGGGGGAGGAGGCTGCGGGGCTGAAGCGCTACTACAACTGGTGCTACGCCGTGGCGATGGCCGCCTCGTTCGTCGCGTTCACGTTCGTCCCGTACGTGCAGGACAAGGTGAGCTGGGGTCTCAGCTTCGGCATCCCCACCGCGCTCATGCTCGTCGCCTTCGCCGTGTTCCTCGCCGGCACGCCGCTCTACGTCCACGTGCCGCCCGAGGGAAGCATATTCTCGAGCGTCGCGCGGGTGCTCGTCGCGTCGTGCCGGAAGTGGAGTCTCAAACTGCCTCACCCCCGCGACGCGCGGCAACAGGAAGCGCACCTGTACAATCCACCGTTCGTCGCCGGTGGAAATGGTCGTGTGTTCAAGCTCCCGCTCACGCTGCAATTGACATTTTTCAACAAGGCGGCCATTATAATGACCGACGCCGACGAGATACGGCCGGATGGAACCCCGGCGAGGCCGTGGAGCCTATGCAGCGTGCAGCAGGTGGAGGAAGTGAAGTGCCTAGTGAAGATCATCCCCGTGTGGATCTCCGGCCTGCTGTCGTTCATCGTGTCAACCGAACTGACCAACTACACGTTTCTCCAGGCTCTAACCATGGACCTCCACATTGGCAGCAGCAGCAAGGGATTCACCATCCCGCCGGTGTCGATCATCGCGGTATACAACCTCACAATTCTGCTCTTCGTGCCGGTCTACGACCTGCTCATCGCACGCGCCGCGCAGCGCGTCACAAAGGTGGAGGGCGGCATCACGGTGCTGCAGAGGCAGGGCGTCGGCGTGGCGATCAGCGCCGTGGCGCTCGTGGTCGCGGCCGTCTTCGAGCGCAGGCGACGAGGCTCCGCGTTGGAGAACGGCGGGATCACGTCGCCGATGTCGGTGTTCCTCCTCTCTCCGCAGCTCGCCGTGATGGGAATCGCGGTGGCGTTCAACATGATCGGGCAGTTGGAGTTTTACAACACGCAGTTTCCCGACCAGATGCGCACGCTCGCCAACGCGGCGTTCTACTGCGCGCAGGGTGCTAGTAATTACATGGCCACACTGGTGGTGAACATTGTGAACGCGAGGACGAGACGGCACGGCGGTGGGCAAGGTTGGGTCCCCAATGACATTAACGCCGGGAAGCTGGACTATTTCTATTATGCCATGGCCGTGTTTGCGGTTGTCAATCTCATCTACTTCCTCGTATGCTCCTACTTCTACCGCTACAAGGGTGAGCTGCAGGAGGCAGTCTCACCATAAGCTACTGTGTCGCCACCAACTGCTCTAGAAGCGCTCTCAAAGCATTGCCACTAGCTACCACACTAGTTGCACCAGCTACTCTATGTGCCATTCTGTCTGTCTACACCCGCGCGTACTGGACACTCTTGAGTGATCACCCACGTTGACTGAGTAATGCCATTAGAAATACCATGAATTCTTTACTTTTACCTCTCCGGAATTTGATTGTTCCAAAATTGTAACCAATAAATATATGATCGTAGAATTTTATAATATAATTAAAAAATTTCCAACGTGTTCAACTAGAATTAAAATTTGTTATTCAAAATCAATAATAATATAGTAAATTGCATTTTTTTTTGGATAAAACGTACATTGTTTAACTTTGCATCGGGTTTAGCACGTACTTTTATTTTACATTGGGTTGTCTCAAAATAATTTTCGTTTTGCATTGGGTTGTATCATATATAAAAGAAAATATTATAAATATATGAGTGAAATTTATCAATTATTTTAAAATTAAGCTTTGTTTCTTTGATTCAAAATTTAAAAATCAATAAAAAAAATCTATATATTTCTTGACTTATCCTAATGTTAATCTAATGCAAAGTGAAAACGCAGTGGCGGATCTGCTATGGGACGGTGGGAGATCTAGCCCCCACTACCTCCGACTTGACCAAGGGAGCCCTCATAAGTCCTACTAAAATTTTATGTCCTATCTTTATTAGAATGGAGGTTGAAGCATATGTCTTGTTAGTTGAGCTTCTACTATTTTTTTTTATTTATGGCTCCGCCCCTGGTTTCGTGCATCCAATAAAAGGTGAGAGTGCGAGACCGCTTCTGCCAGAGGGCAGAGACGACTTGCCCACTGTGCTTCCTACTTCTGCTTCGGGTTAAAGGATGACAAGTAAATTAGGAAGGCGCCGCCTCGTGTTTCATCGGAGTTCAGATGACACGCGAATATATAATACAAATTAAGCTTCGACGTTGCGAAGATATATATAAGACAAATTAAGCGTCGAAGTTGCTTTGCGCTGTTCAGATACGTCTTCCAATTTCCCTAATGATATTGATGTGCCGTTTGAATATGATCCAGCTCGGTAATGACGAGAGCTTTCAGGTTTAAAATTGACCTCTGGACTTTACAATGCATATGCACTCACAAGTTCGTTTATATATGTCCATTCCGAACACTTTTTAGAGTACAAAACGGTAGTGGGATTCGTGATGATGATTACCGTGACCCGTTCATTGTACAGTATTTAGGAACGTACGTTAATTCCTCGAAAGAGATGGGGTGGCTACTTGTAGGAAGCATCACAGTACTTAATTACATGTCATGTCCTAACAGAATTCTTCATACTGAAGGCTAACCAAACCTTCATATTAATTATACTGCTCCCTTACCATGAGAAAATTCCACACGCACGTGCCGCAAAGGAAGATACTAGTTTATTAGTACTTCAGAGATTTTCCAATTGATCGAACCATCATATTCACACATAACTCCATGCAAACAGTACCAATCAAGCGAGTGATTGCAATGAAAATTTGACACATTTTGACTCTGTCTCGAGTCTACCGTCTCATCACTTTGTCAACGAAACAGAGGCTTACACGAGACAGTGCCGATCTAGCCCAGGAGAAACAAGGGTAGAAAACACCTGCAGACTTTTCTCCTGGTTCGCGGGTACAAATACCGTGCCAGCCGCCCGCTGTATCGGTCATCTCTAAATCAACCAGAACAGTTGTGATAAGCCATATAGCAGCTGGAAATGTGTGAGGGTGGAAGGGCAGCATCCATGGCTCCTACGGCGAGCGTGTCTCGGCGGCCGTCGGAGCCGGGCAGCCTCACCGTGGATGAGGCTGGAGGCACGGTCTCACGGAAGCCGAGGGGATGGAAAGCAGTCGGGTTCATCATCGGTCTCTCTCTTCATCTCGATGTTAATTCATGCTTCCCCGTTTCAAAATAGTATATGACGTCCCTGATTTTTTTAAAATTTTGGATGTTTATCTTATTTAATTTATTTTTAAAAATATGCAAAATATATTATGTTTAAAGTACATTTAATAATAAATTAAATAATAGCAAGATATACATTTTTTAAACAAGACGACAAACATGTCTAAGAATTAAGGAGGAATTATTTTCTTTGGTTCTCTTTTTTTTTATGACATTGAATGCCAAACATTTAAGACCAGAACTAATAAATATGAAACTACCACGTCATTTTACAACCTACGCCCATATGCACCTATCTTTCTGTCCGTTTGTCCGTTTGATGGTCCTTGAGATTTGTGTTGTACAAGTACCCTCCTATTGTATTCTTCCGTAATATCTCCTTTACAATCTATTTGTGCACCCCTTGTAGCAACAATAATGTCGCATCACCGTACTCAGCCTAAATGTATAGACCCTAAACTCTGTTTTGTCTGGCTCTTTTTTTCCATCTGCATCCTTACGCAAAATCCCACCTTCTGAAACTACTTCATAAAGTACGTAGCATGTAATATACTGCGTACAAAATATGTTTTAAAAATTGTATGGTTGATCACAAGTTGATCAAACTTTGAGCTCCCTATATTGTTTTTAAAAAGTGAGATTAGTTATGACTTATGAGTACTGTAAGCTAACATCGGTTTCGTTTACAAATTTGGTGTGCACGGAAGCAGGGCTCTACATGGCAACCGCAATGGCGTTTAACGCGTTCGCGCAGCCCGTCACCAACTACCTCATCAAACGCTACAACATGAAGCCCAACACTGCAACAAAAGTGACCAACATCTTCAGTGGCACGTACAGCTTCTCCCCGGTGGTCGGAGCCTTCGTCGCCGACGCATTCTGCGGCAGGTTCTGGACCCTCCTATTCGGAGCTGTCGCCGCCCTTGTTGTAAGTGATCACCATCATTAGGGCTGTTCGCTACTAAGGTTTTAGGCTTTTTGAAACGGTAATTTCCCCCTTCTTCAGCACATTTACCAAACTGGTAAACGGTGAGTTTTAGAAATTATTTATACACAAAAGTTGTTTAAAAGATTAAATTAATCTATTTTTAGTTTAAAATAGCTAATAATTTATTATATTTCTGATATTCCTGCATTAGTGAACAAGGCCCTACTCCATAAGACGTTGTATGCTAATTTTTTTTTTGGAAGGAGACCAAAAATTTTGTCTCGTACATATTGATAGAGCAGGAAAAAAAAAAGAAGACTGCAACGTTAATTTCATTTCACGCACAATAACCTATCGACGCCTTATGCAGGCAATGGTGGTCATCACGCTATCGGCGACGATCAGTCAGCTGAAGCCGCCATCGTGCAGCGACGTGGCACGGCAAGCCGGCACGTGTGCCGGGCCATCGAGCCTCCACCGCGCCGTGCTCTACATCGGCATGGCTCTTCTCGTCGTTGCCACGGGCGGATACCAACCCACCAGCCTCCCCTTCGGCGCCGACCAGTTCGACCTCAACACGAGTCGTCGTGACACGAGCGACGGCAACGAAACCAACGGGCGATGTCACGAGGATAATGAGCCCGCGGGGCTGAAGCGCTACTACAACTGGTACTACGTCATCAACACGGCGGCCGCGTTCGTGGCGCTCACGTTCATCGTGTACATCCAGGACAAGGTGAGCTGGGGCCTCGGCTTCGCGATCCCCACCGCTCTCCTCCTCGCCGGCCTCGCCGTCTTCCTCGCCGGCGCGCCGCTCTACGTCTACGTACACCCCCAGGGCAGCATCTTCTCCAGCGTCGCGCGTGTGCTCGTCGCCTCGTGCCGGAATTCGAGTCTCCGTCTGCCTCACCCACGCGACGCGAGGCAACAGGTGGCGCACCTGTACAATCCGCCCGTCGTCGTCGGCGGCGGCAATGGCCGCGTGTTCAAGCTTCCACTGACATTGCAGCTGAGTTTTCTGAACAAGGCGGCCATTGTGACGGACGCCGAGAACGAGATAAAACCGGACGGATCACCGGCGAGGCCGTGGAGATTATGCAGCGTGCAGCAAGTGGAGGAGACGAAGTGTCTGGTGAAAATCATCCCCGTGTGGATATCCGGCGTGATGTGGTTCATCACGCTGGCGGAGCTGACCAACTACACGTTCCTCCAGGCACTGACAATGGACCTCCACATGGGGAAGAGATTCATCGTGCCACCGGTCTCGATCGTCGCGATATTCTACCTCTCCATCGTGCTCTTCGTGCCGGTCTACGACCTTCTCATCACCCGCGCCGCGCAGCGCGTCACAAAGGTGGAGGGCGGCGTCACCGTGCTCCAGAGGCAGGGCGTCGGCGTGGCGATCAGCGCCGTGTCGCTCGTCGTCGCGGCCGTCACGGAGCGCAGGCGCCGCGCGTCCGTGTCGCCGCCGTCGGTTTTCCTCCTCGCGCCGCAGCTCGCCGTGATGGGAGTCTCGGCGGCGTTCAACATGATCGGGCAGATGGAGTTTTACAACACGCAGTTTCCCGACCAGATGCGTACTCTCGCCAACGCGGCGTTCTACTGCGCGCAGGGTGCTAGCAGCTACCTGGCCACGCTGGTGGTGAACATCGTGAACGCGAGGACGAGGCGGCACGGAGGAGGGCAGGGTTGGGTGGTCAATGACATTAACGCTGGGAGGTTGGATAATTTCTACTACACCATGGCCGTGTTCGCGGGGATCAACTTCGTCTACTTTCTCGTATGCTCTTACTTCTACCGCTACAAGGATGAACCGCAGGAGGAGGCGGACTCGTCGCCGGTCACTCGTGAGGCCGTCCTCGTGAAGATTGGTTGAGCTAGCAAGCAAGATTGGTTGCAGTACATCATTATTCTGTAGTTAATTAATTTGTTTGCTATATTCTTGGTGTGATTAATTAATAAATTAGCAAGATTGTTTGCAGTAGATCATTCTGTAATTAATTAATTATTTCTTGGTCAAATTCTTGGCGTGATTAATTAATAAAATCCATTGTGATTATGTTTAATTACCACTTGTTAGGAATAGTGAAAGCTCTGTTATCACTTGTTCAAAAAATTGTGGCACAATGGAGACACTAATTTAATGTGGAAAACACTTGTAGGAGAAAACCACTGGCGCCAACCAGTAATGAGGAGTTGATATGGGAATAGAATAAGCCATTGTACCTGTTCCATACGGCTTATAAGAAATATATAAATGGATAAATAGAGGTGTCCTGGTAGAAAAAGCCTAGAAGTTATAATAAAAACTATTTTAAATACTAAAATTACAATCAAATATATAATTCCTCTTTCCACAAATATGGTTAGTTCACCAACATCATACTACCTCTGTCCCAAAATATTTATCGTTTTAAGTTTTTTTCGCAACGACTGACCATTTGTTTTATTTAAAAAAATTATAGAATTATTATTTATGTTGTTTATAATATTATTTTATTATCAAAAATATTTTAGGTGTGACTTATTCTTTTATATATATTTACAATAATTTTTTTAATAAGACAAATAGTTAAACGTTACATAACAAAAAATTCAAAACGAAGAGTATTTTAGGACGGATGGAGTATAAAAAAACTGAAGGAAGTATATGGCACATTAATTTGGATCTTATATTTAACAAATTATGATCAGATGATGGGTAAGAAAGTAGTCAATATACTAATTAGTTACATGATGGAGCAAGCTGGTGGGGGATCCTGATGATAGACTACGCTCTGCTCGTAGTACGGCGGCCACGACGTCGACGACCACGAGGGCACGTAGTGGACGTACACGGTGGCCGGCGGCTCAGGCGCCCTCTTCTCCGCCGCCACCGAGTAGTGCACCTTCTCCTCAGACGCCGGCTGCTTCTTCTGCTGCTGCTGCGACTCCGCCGGCTTGGACGCCGAGGCCGCCGACGCCGAAGCCGGAGGCCCAATGGTGACGACCTCGGCCCGCTTCCCGGCCTTCCTCGTCCGCTCGATCACGTCCACTGGATCCACGCTGCCGGTCACCGTCATCGTGCTCTTCTCCGAGTCGATCTCGATCTTGTCAACACCTGATCAACATGGTCGATATATGCACTGTTCAGAGTTTTTTCAAGGATCTAACATTTCATTTGATTGTTTGTTCATTGATCGATCTGTTGATACCTTGGAGGCCAGAGACGGCTTGCAGGACCTTGCGTTTGCATTTGGCGCAGGAGGTGTCCACCCTAAGCACCGTCTTCTTCGACATGGACGGACGGACGGATGCCAGAGATCTCAGCTCACGACATGCCGGTGCTTGCTGCTGATGTTCTTGAGCTAGCTAGCTGCAAATATCTTGCTTGGCTTTTATATATGCTGGTAGTGGTGGCTTTCAGGTGGCTAGAGTGACTGTGAATGGTAGCTCAACCCCTCGGATCAAATGTCTCCTTGGTGTGCCTCTTCATTGGCTAGCCACCAATTGTCATCAACAATCCCTAGCTCGAAATTCTACATTTCTAGAACATAGTTTGGATTTTCTTATGCTGTGTATGTGGTGATTCCAAGGTGTCCCCCACTATAGTAGCAATATATACGGACATTTCTTCAAGAATAACGGCTGGTTGGTGGTAGGCAATGAACCTTATGTGATGGGCTATCGATTAGTTTAACTGCAGTTCCTAACTGCCGTACTTGCAAATGTGTTACGCCATCAATATGCGGCCACGTCTCCTCTGTGGATGTTGGTGGTTAGAGCTACTTTTAACTGTCCATGACTCCATTCTAGAGCGTAGATATTGCATATATAGTCGAGCAACACCTGAAGAATATCTGCCTTCGAATGAGTTCATACTTTTTCCTTTTTGCCTCATGTGTGAGACGCGTCACTGGTGGAGTTAAGCCACTGGTAAATAATTAAAACGAGAATATAACTTGCATTTTGTAGTTAAGCGGCTGAAAAACATGTATTTGCATGTCTTGACATATGTAGAACATTTCTTTGGAGTTCATTTGAGATGCTATTTTCCTACCACAAGAAGTTCGCCAGTTACCACAAGCCTGAAACCTTATTGTCCATGAAGTATTTGATATTCAAAAGCTCTTCTAACTTCTACTTTTTGGTGCAGTGACCACTGACCAGTAGTACAAACTATTTCTTTAGAACCATGCTAATAAAATCTTTAGAAAAACTTGCAGCCCATAAAAGAAATTTCCAGTTTTGTCGGGACGTTGGATTTCTTTCACATATTGAAGCAAAATTAATTAGCCTGTTTCCTGTGAAATTTGTATGCTACCAAGTACCAGCAGGCTCTGTACAGACTACAGACTATCCCTCGTAATTATTAAGCAGAGCACACTTGGGTGGACTCTGCCAGTTGGCCGAAACTAATCTCTTTTCCTTTTCCCTATCGCCTTATTTGTACATGTACAATATCACATTTTCTTTTGTTTAGATACAAAGTTGCGCAGCAACCGGGCAGGTTTTATGTACAGCATTCACCCGGGTGCTCCGTTCTGTGGTCGAGTATGAACTATGGACCACGCATCCCTTTATCCAAGTGTTCCTCCAGTTCTGCCTCCTTAGTGAGAGGGCTGAGAGCTCATCATAGCATATCCTGCAAAGAAGAAAAAAAGGTTAAACATTAAGCATTAATATCATTCAAGACATGGAACATTAAGCAGGTTTCAGCTAACTTGCCAAAGATCAGTATGAAAAGGCTTGAAAAGGGACAATGAATACAACTGGTTGTTCATACTATCAGGAAGATTCACAGCTTGCATCGCTCTCTGGTTTTCTTGAATAAGATCTCACTTTTCTTGAGAATTCCTTAACTAATGAATTGTCTGAAAACGTCAAGGGAGTCTCTTCCGCAATTGGATCCCTCACATAAAACAGTCGAATTGGCACCCTTTCAGGGTCATCAGTTGGAGGTTCTTCAGGTATATCACGGTACAGATGTTTGAGGATGAAGAGAGCAGTATCATGATCTCGCCAATAATTGCTACATGAATCAGTCCACAGATCAGTTGAATTGTGAAAAACTGAAATGAACATGATACAACAATAAGCAAACAACAGGAACGGTTATAGAACTCACGTGTGAGATCCCAGGGCAGATAAGTATGGGTGTTGAAATGTTTTCTCCTGAAATTATATTATTCACACTATAAGCTAAAAGGTATTTCTACTGACAGCAATAGTATACAAGAAGCCAGAAAAATAAGGGAAAGGGTATTGATAATATTGACAGAAGGGTTCGCAGTCCTCACACAGTAACCAACCACTAAGCTAAAGGAGACTGGGGAACCAGCCAATTCTAAACTTGCCAGTGGCTATATAATTTCCACCATCAATTCTTTTAAACCATAGTGGTGAGTTAAGTGTAAGAGGGGTGTTCCAGATGTGCATCTCCAAGATACAGCAACATTCAACGTTAAAGGCTTAAAGCAGTGTACAGTACTGTCTGCATTTGCAGCTGGGTGCACAGAATTTCAATGCCTGTACATACAGCAGGAGAGAGTGAAATTTTACTTGCTTTACGAGGAATAGCTTGATAACCTGAAGTACATGGTCAATCCGACCATCTGGTGAACCTGTCAACCTTTCCATCATCATGTAACCATATGACTTCTCTTTCTCCTCGTTGCTGTCAACATCCTCTAAATGAAGAAAAAGGTATTTAGAACATTGCTTTTGTTACTTGCAATGTGTAAAAGACAAAAAGGAGAAAAAAACATATGCATACCGTCTGTGTCGTTTCTGCTCAGTGATAGCAAAGCAGCTACTGCTTTAACCTAAACAAAAATATGTAAGGAGATTGAAGTCCCAACTCATTAAGAGAGAGCTATGGGGCAGCTATATTTTCTAGATCATGTATCAATGCCCACCTACATTCATGCCCATGTGTGATAACCATTGCCAAAGAGCAAACCTTACCTTCAATGACTTTAACTGACGGGCAACAGCTTGAGACCATGCAGCAATATCTTCTGTGAATTCCTGCATGACACATCAACCGAAATTAGGTAAACAAAAGCCAAGCCTAGTTGAGTAATACTATAACAGAGACAATACTCGCCTAGAAGCTGTCCAAGAATATGCTGAATCACTCACCTGCACTCCTACATGTATCCTCTTTCCCCCTCTATGGTAGGGTATAATTACAGGGCGCTTGCTTATATAATCTTCACACACAAGTGGTTCAATTCTGCATAAAAGCTTTAGATCATGAGACATATTGCCCGCTTTCCAACAGATAAGGACATTTTTCTCCAGTACATAGAGAAACATATATAAAAGTAGATTGTTTACTGCAAGAAAGCTGCAAACCTGTATGCTACAGGATCAAAAGGATGAAAAATGTTGAACATTTGACGGCAGCAAGGCATCTCTTCAACTATGTTCTCATTTTGCCAGTAATCTTGTCCCCTGCCTTTAGAAGAGGTACAAACTTCAGAAACAATACAGCAAATAATCTACAGTTAATTGCAAGGAAACAGATCATGAATTCACTGGTCAAAACACTGGACAGTTAGCAGGAAAAAAAATGCTACATGGGGAAATAATTCTTGTGTAGGAGCAGCAGGTCACTTTATCTATCTAAAAACATGATGTCAGATTTCTTGGTCAAAAAAGAAAAGATCTAACAAAGACATTCTGGAACTTTAACAGGCATTACAGATCTAAGACAGCTCTTGTAATATTCTTCCCTCCTTAATGCAATGATACACATCTCTCTTGCGTATTCAAGGAAAAAAAATCTAAGAGAGCTCTCAGTACTAGATGAGATAATAAAAGTGTTAATTATTCTAGTAAGATGGTTTTCAGCTATTTTACTGGGCATGTTTTATGTCTCCTGAACAGAGCACAGATGATATTGTTCTAATATTTAAATCTGAAACTCAATAATGCCCAAAAGCATTACATTAGTCACAAAAGGAACAGATGTGAGCATTACGAAATATAGTATTATCTGAAATAGAAAAGAACTATAAAACAGTATCAGAGCTGATGTAAAGTGTGTATACAGCAAAGCAGACATCACAAAAGGTTGCTTGCTAGTCCTGAACAAAAATAGCATATACACAGGACAATTATCAAAGTTAACATACCAATACCAATGCGAACATTTCGCAGAGACAAGAAAACTCCTAAGGGGGATCCAACAGCATAGAATGTGTCAACCTGAAAATCCAAACACGGTGTAAGTCACATAATGATGGTATAAACACAAGTAAAGTAAATAGATTACTGGATATTACTTTGGCACAGATTACCTTAAAATTTAGTTTAGTGTATCTGATCTGTGGTGTGTAGGACTCACTTGTGCTTCCTTGCCCCAAGCTCTGTTTGCCCAATGATAGGTTCACTGCATGACTGTCACTTTTACCTGGTATAAACATACACAGTTATCCAAATGAACCTTAAGGAAGGCAAACACAAAACCAAACACAAACAGTTACCTTGATGAGACTCGGCACTGTTTTCAGTCACCAAACTATTCTGTTGTTCAAGTTGTGTTAGTCTAGCTTTAAGGAGTTCCACCTGCAGTAAGGGCAGAAGTGTAGCATAAATTTGATATGCAAGCTCATCTCGCACCATTAATCTTCTTCAAGATAATACTATCAGTTTAGGATGTTAGGGCTAGTTTGGTTTGATGCCAATTTTTGCCCTACCAAAACATTGGCAGTGCCAAAACATTGGCATATTTTGGCACTACCAAATTGTTATAGTACAATTTGAACTATTGTGGGCAAAATTTGGCACCAAACCAAACACCTACAAAGTACTATTGAAATTGCCAAAACATTGGTAGGGCAAGAATTGGCTTTAAACCAAACAAGCCATTAGTGTTACAATGAGTACACCATTTCTCCCAAGGCAAGCCTTATCAAGATAGATGAATAGAAGATGGCAGGCATATCATAAGTTAGAAAAAATCAATAATGTCACACCTCTCCTTTCAATGATAATATCAGTGTGTCTTTGTCAAGGACATCCTCATGGACTTCCTCAGCAGAACTGTCAGTATCTTTTGCTCTTACAGAAGAAGTGGCCCCTTCTTCACTGCATGCCAGTTCATGACTCAGAACCTGGTTTTCGATTTCAATTTGTTCTCCATCTACTACTGCAGGTTGTGCATTTGTGGCAACTTCTGGTGAAATTTCAACCACACATGTCGGGGCGGCAGTTTCCTCTGTACATGAAGCATCAGTTCTGGTGCTTCCTTTGTCAACTACATCATTTACATTATCAGCACAAGAACGTCCAGAAGTGGAAGATGTATCTTGCTCCTTGATGCCTGAATAATTTGTAGTAACTGTGTCAGGCAACTTTGCCTTTTGAACTTCATCAGAAGAAACTTCCATATTCATATAGTCTGCTGGAAATGGGGCAGAAAAAGATTCTTGGTGGCAAAGTATGTCATACGATAGAACACTTCCCAACGAGTGCCCATATATCGAAACCTGCAAAATGAAAAAAATAAGGGGGAAGGAATAATGATTTTTATTTAACCATTAGCAGGAGTGCAAGTTCTACCAAAGGGTGATGTGTGCAAACCTTTCCACTATAACCAGGATTTCGCTTGAGAAATTTCATGTAGAGCTGGTTCAACTGGTTTGAGACCTGTTGCAGAGTTAAATCCTCAATTTAATATAATGAATTAAAAATACGCTTCCAGTCATTATGATAGAAATTTTCAAATAGTACAGTAAATAGCACACACATTCAGGGTATTTTTGGAAAGGGTGGATCTGAACCAAATCAAAATCATTAGACTTCACCTTTTCACTTCAAATTTGAATCAAATTATAAAAACGCATAAAGAAAACCCACTATTACATAGGCCCACAAGGTTTCTAACATAGTAAAATGAACATGAACTTAAAGGCAAAGGAGGAAATTGGAGCAGGTAGATGGGATGACTGAGTAAAACTGGATGTTGGCAATTGCTTTGACTAATGAAACTTGATGCTCAGGGAAGATAGAAGCGAAAAACGAAAGAAGCCAAACTGCTTATATGGTTTAATCTATTCAGAGAAGGTTCTGCATAAGGATCTCTTGAGTTCAGATCATATGGCTAAATAGCAACAGCTATGGCAGGGGCAATAAACGTTCAATTTAATACTCCAAAACAATTCCATGACAATGCACTCCCCTTCATCTATTATGTTCCAAACCAACATGTGATTTTTATGTGGATACATCATACATGTTCTCATGCATCATTTTTGGAGGATATTAGAATTGCAATATAATCATCAATGCTTGAAAAGGTACTAAGAAAATTTAAAACACCAAAATACTATCAATGGAACTACATAAATGATAAAAGGTAGTGTTATAATGAAGCAACATACCGAGTCAATTATGTGCTGACAATATATAGGACTCATGTAGTACAGAACATCATGAACTGTGGCACCTAATGCTACACGAAGACCTTTAACTCCATCCAAAGTGATTTTCTCAACCGTATGTTCACCACTGAGCTTTAGGCTCTTCCTCCACTGCAATAATAACCATCAGGGTTAAAAACACAAGTCACCAGTAAGTAAGGAGATGCAGCCAGATGCCAAGTTTTAAATGGTATTTTTATCTGAAAAACATGCTTTTGTTATAAGTACTAGATACATAAGAACAATGTGTCTGACTAGCTTCACAACTGAGTCCAGATGCAATAAGACCAGGGACACATGTAATAAAAACTGTACAAATAAATTGTGGTACCCATGAGCATTTAATACCTCACTTTCTAATCAATAGCCAACATTGAAAAGTAACAATTTGGAAGCTCTACTTGTTTGATACCAAAAAAAAAAAAAAAATCTCACTTAGTGTTAAATGGCCAGCATCCAAAGTAACACTGCAAAAAAAAAAAAAAGTGGCACTGTACAAATCGATTGTGTTCAAAGTTCAAACTGAGATCAAGCGCATGTCAACTCAGCGTGTCTGAATTTGAAGTTAAAGGCTTGCTTTATCATGCTAAAGCAAGAACAAATAATTTTATTCTCTGCAAAGAATAATACAGATATTTTGATTTTGAAGCAAAGGTAGTATGAGTCTAATGACATGAGTTTGAGTTCTTACCTGACAAGGGATAAACAGAACCCTCTGGGTACTTCTTTGATAAGGAGTTAAGTATCTTTCAGCTAAATTAGTAGTTACACGGCGGAAATCAACGACATCATCAACAAGATTAGCTTTCTCCAACCTCTGACCAATGCCATGAACCATAAATACCAGATGACCAACAGGAACCTACCAAAAGACAATCACAACACAATATCAATTTGCCAACCTTGTGGTTTATGTATGGGAACTTTTATCGGCATGCATGTTTATTTTGTGTGTGTGTGTGCGGGCGCGCGCGCCCGCGCGCGTGTGTTTGGTGAGGGTAGGCTATTTAAATAATCAGAATATATTACTCCACTAAAGCACATCATGTGTCATCTAAGTGCAAAATGCATTAATGCTTGCATTCCTTTTGTTTCCCATGCAACCACCTGTTCACATTCTTAATTGTATGTTAACGGAAACTTTGGTAACATGAAGGGTACCAACAAATGCAATGTGAAATCAATATAACTGGAACAGAATGCCACTAATACTTTCCATTCATAGGCATGTTTATCTGGATCTTCTGCTGGAAACATAATAATGCTAACACTATAGCTTTGGAAGTATCTCAATGACTGGGGTCTCATTTCCAGCCACTGAGGGAAGGAGAAAAGGCCACAATGCTTAAAACAACATATACCTGAGAACAGTAATCATCCATTTCCTCTTCTTTTTGCTGACGCAACTCATCCTGACAAAAAAATACAACAATCATGCGCTAAGCAACCCGTGAATGTAGAATTACAAAAATATGATTACAGCAAACAGCAGAAGGACAAAAAAAGGTGCTAGAATAGTAAGTCCTATTTTTGACCTTCAGCTAGTTGTAAAAAAAAATGTCTTATATGTATTGACTTTGTACAGTTCATCTCAGGCTGCAATTGTTTTCCAACCATGCCTCTATTGCTCTATGCAGTCCACACAGAAGTCCCCATTTTGTGTTTGTAAAATAATCAAGAGACAACCTCAACTCGTACATTTTGTCAGCGACCCAGCCATTCATGCACAGCATATGAAATAGTAGCTACAACATATTAAAAACTGAAACATTGCAAAAGCATCAAAAGGGCAGATAACCTGTGTAGGCTTTGCAGAACCAGAAGACGAGAAACCACGCCTTAACTTGATTGTGTTGCCGCCTAGTTTAGGACCAGTATCAAAGACAAGCCAAGCTTCCCAGGTATCATCCTCTCCAGTAAAAAGAGCATGCAAATCCTGCAAAGATTATCAAGACTTGTCCTAAGTTATCATTCTCTTCTCTAAGCAAGTTATGCTGTTACACCAGTATATTTAAACCGTATATTACATACCAGGGTGCTTCCTTGGAGATCAACCCGTGCTGCAAATAAGCCTGAAGGTTGGAATTTGCGGCGATGCCAGACCTATTTTTTGGACAACAAAACAGGATGTTCAGCTGCTTTCTAGCTGTGGAAATCAAACATGGAAGAATGATAGGAACAAAATTTATATATCTATATATACTAAATAGTTGATCCCCACTAAGTGTAGTTAATGCCTTTTCTCTCTTCTCTCATTAAGCCACATCAACTCAATTGTTTTTAGTCATTGGATGACCAATCTATGATCAAACTGTCTTACTTTTTTCTCTTCTCTCATATAGCCATATCACTTTATTTATTTTAGTTTTTCATCATAGATCTATGTATGGTCTAGTATAAACCATATCATATTAATTATGCATAGACATTTTTAATTCACAAGGGTGCGCATTATATTGTCATACAAATATTCCTGCAGCAACACGTGGGGTTTCATCTAATTAATACTAGAGCAAGATAACAGTGAAAGATGGTACATCCACAGTGTAGATTATAGCATGGCATACATAGACAGCTAAATGCCAGTGATGATTATGCTCGTCTCATTGAATTTATTAACAATATTCCGCTGGAGAAGAAAGTGTGGTATCGTTTTCTACAACAAGTGAACAGAAAATCCCATTGGCAGTGATGACAAATGGACATTCCACGACATGGCTTCTAATAGTAATAGAAAAATGATACCAAATAATATTCCCATGGTGTATTTTTACCTGACAATGATATGCTAGCTCAAGTTGTTCAGAAACATCTTCACGCAAGGGGATCCAATCAATACCTCCTTTCCGAGCAAACCAATGGCCCCTCAAGACACGCCTGTTCTCCCCATTCCAATACACGGGGAAGCAATGACGCCTCATCAGATCAACCTGCAATAGCTTATGTTGTTAACAAAGACATATTCAATATCTAACATACTAACTTAAAAGTCAAAAAGAACAAAAAAATGTGCAGCGTTACAAGTGTGTTACAAAAAAGTTTAACGAAAAATTCACTTAGTCCATAATCTTACTGATCTTATTTACTATTTCGAATAGATCAATAATTATCAATTTCTACTAAAAAATAGCAAGTATAATAATGTAAATATGCATTGATAGCATTGCTTTCGAATAAGTCCACAGCTGTTTCAGCAAATAACTACGAAAGTATGGTAGCATTGCAATGAGTCCAGCAATGAACAAATTACAAGACAAAAATGCAAACCTCATATAGTCCGCCTTTCACAGGAACCCCAACCCGTTCTTCCTCCACCTTATACAGACTTTCAGAATCCGAAGCATCAGTTGCGGCTAAGGACCCTCTTGGCCCTTCGCTGCATTCAGCATACTCTCTCCACCAGTATGCGAGCAGATCTTCCTCCCTCTACAAACCAGTAAACCAGTAATGTGATCCTGAAGATAAGTGGTTTAAAAAGAGTGAGCGAGGATATAATCCCCCTTATATCGCAGAGGGACTAGCACAGCTCTCTATCTAGTAATATCACTTTTCAAGTGGGTTATTTTTCAAAAATGTATAGCACCGTTACAACAATCCAGTTTGATCATATGAATAAGTAAACACTGGGCTTTCAAAAGGTAACCTCTAAGAAGGATGCCTCCAATGCAAGTGAGTCTCTCATGCTGAACCGGAAATAGTCTCCTTTCCCCACTATCTCTGTCCATGGAACTGACGCAGAGAGCGCTGCATCAACAGCGAATTATGCAACTTAAGATCAGTAAGACATTAACCACGCACTTCTTAATTTGAGAGTCCAAACAGCCAATCAATTTAATCAACCACAATAATGCTGAACTATGAACTATCAATTTAGTCCAAACCCCCTGGTCAAGTATAGTTGTGAAGTAACTGGCCACGCAGCATCGAACTCAAACAGAAAGTTCAATCAGAGATTCAGTAGAACAGCACGTGCACACTTTTCTAAATCACACCGCCCCCGAATAGTGAGTGACTGTGAAGAGGCCGTTTAATTGGTTCAATCAGTGATTCCTACTACATTCTAGTTACCGCTGATTAACCACGAGTGACTGTGAAGTGGCCGGTTAAATTGGTTATACTGGATGTAGGGCAAGACGCATTCCGAAGCCGAAAGCATGGGAGGTTCGTTCAACACTCACCTTTGTCGGCGAGGGGCAACTTGCAGAAGTACCATCGGACGTCCTCGCCGTCGGAGGGGCTCTTGGTGCGGGCGAGGTACTTGCGGCGGGCGGCGCAGTTCTCGATGGCGTCCTCGAGCCTCGCGATGTTGGAGGGAGTGTTTTGCAGCGAGTCCGCAGACGCTCCGCCGCCGCCGCCGCCATCCGCGCCCGCCTGGTTCGTGGACGCCCCCGACGCGTCGTCGACGCCACGCGCCGCGGGGCCCTCGCCGTGGCTCGCCATGCCCGCCGCCGGACTGGGATCGCCGGCGGCAGCGGGGAGGTGGTGGTGGTAGGGCCGAGGCGGCGGCGAGGTGGGGTCAGCGTCGCCGTGGGTGGGAAGGAAACGAAGGGAATGTGCCGTCCGAGAGGCGAATCCAGATGGTTCCTCTTCCTTCTCTCGTGTCGTCTGACTCGTCTCTCGTCTCGTGTGTCAGCCGTGGACCAGCGGTTGGAACTTGGAGCACGCACTTGAAGTCTGACAAGTCTGGAAGAGCGGTTAGGCACTAAAATACGCTTTCCAGATCACAAGACGTATTTAACTACTAATAGTAAGGTGTTATTAAGCCAAAGAGAAAAAGCACACAAAATGTCTCACGAAATACCGATAGGCTGGCAAAAATAACTTCAGCCACAGCAGGCCTGAGAGATTCTTGCAGTTCTTGATCGGGTGTAGGAGTAGTTCATTAGATATCTTAGCATGAAGCTCTTCAAAAGTTCAAATCGCATATAGTGAAGAACTTAAAGCTGGTAAGGAAGAGCATAAACTTTTCTATCATCCGTTTCTTGTTATTTATTCAAAGCATTGAACGAGCATGCTGCCAAATTACAGACTGCTCTCTGATCATAGCTCTTGAAACTCCGCTGGTGCGGATGAACCAGTGCTACCAGCACCTTGAACAGAGTCTTCGAAGAATCTGAAATAGTTGAAGCAAAGGCAGTAGTTATAGAACAGCCTAATCATCATTCACTGTATTTACTATTCGCAACAGAAGAAAAAAAAAATCTTGAACTATCTAGTTATCATAAGTTTCCAAGGTAAACTTCGGACTTGTTACTGTATATATCATAAAAGTGGATGCCTCGGTATGCATATTGTTCCTCAATGCACCTCAATGTCTGCGTTATAAAAATTCGGCCTACTTCTGAGGCAAACCACACGGTATACAGACTGTGTACTACAACAACTACTAGTCTACGGCTACTCTCAGTCTCTCATACACCTTTTCCCTACAAGAGGGGATCCTCAACATTGGACATGCACACTTGTGGAAACACAACAACAGCACCAAGAAACAACAGGCAATTCTGCTATGCCCAATGTTCCAGCTGAATCTTCGTGTCATCACTAGGGCTACCTTCTTCTGGAGAATCGCATGGATTTTCTGCCTCTCCATTTCTAATGTAGAATCTGACTATCTTTTGATCCAATTTAAAATAGTGCGCCATCTTATCCAGGGGTTTCATATCCAGATCAATAAAATATGCCTGCACAAAGAAATGTGCAAATCAATGCGTTGTATGGCCAAAAAAACACTACTGATAAAGAGAGATTTTAAAAAGCAATTCCGCAAGGAAATAGTGACTGGTTGAACTTCTCAGCATCTAGAGGATAAAGGTAAAGAGACATATCACACCAATACCTTGTAATCATAGCTCTGGTTCAGTGATTCAAGAAATACGGAATCATACTCAGAATCTGTTGTTCCACTCTGCCTTGGTCGAAAGCTGAACATTAGGCTACAATCCTTTGCAGTAGCTGAGATAAGGAAGTCCCTGACAATCTTCTCACACTTGTCCAAAGGAAGAGAATGCAAGGTGGAGTACTTGCGCAGAAGTTCTGCATCAGTTATACTTTTGCATACCAAACAAGGCTGAGAAATGATGTTATAGTACAGATGAATTGCCCCTTCAATGTCATGATCATCCAGTTTTTGAGTGGCCAAAAGTTTACCCAACACTCCAGATTTGTAAATTGCCTCTGACAGGAGCTCAATAAAATCAGATAGTTGTAGGCTAGTAGCCTTGCTCAGATCTTCAAGACATTTCTCTGTTTCATTACGATGAATACTGTCTGCACCACCTCCCATGCCACCAAAAACCAGAGAGCCATTCACAAAAATTCTGAAGTTGTTCTGAGGAGTTGAAAAAAATGACTTGATGGCCATTTGTATTCTTTCTTTTGATCCAGAAAATAGATCTAGGGGATCATAGTCACTTGTCTTCGATATCTGAAATGTGTTTAAAAGTGTGTTTTGAATCAAACTGATTTGAAAAAAAAATACTAGTTTGTTTAAAAAGTGGCAAACTGAAACAAATACTCACAACTTGCAAGAGTGCCAAAACGAATATTTAAAAAGCATTCTCAATTTTGTTTCTAGAATACTAGTTTGTCTTTCTTTGAGCAAAAGAGTACTGTGTTACTTTATCTTTATATGCAGTGAAATCAAATCTGGTGCTTAGATCAACATACCTCTCCAAGATGAAATTTGAGGTGTTGGTGCATCTTATATCGTGTTACTTGTTTCTTGATAGAATTCTCCTTGGATATATATTCAGATGATGGAAGAAACCCACATTTTGCCTGGGAGGAGAAGCATGTTAAAAGGAAATGTATTTAAGAAATGAACAGTAACAAAGAAAAGAAGCTCAAAATTGTACCTTTATCTCCACTGCTATGCAACTGCTGCCAATAGGGTTACCTGAGGTTAAGAAAAAATGCTATAACTTAGTAGTAGACCAATGTACAGAACTGAGGCATCTTTAATAATTTTATTTTTGGACCAGCTACCAATTTTAGGACTGAACTCAAGCTCTTGCAAAGATTATAGTCAGACCAAATCAGATTTAAACTAGAAATTTGCCTATCAGTTTGGTTGTGTGAACGAACACAACAAAACCTAAAATCTATAGATTTCAAACTTGCCACTCTTTACCACACAAATAAGCTGAGTAAACATGTAAGACTAGTACAGATAGAAATAATAAACCAAGTGGCTGTGCTGCTGCAAATGTTATATGCAAACTTCAATGCACAAGTCCATATATCACTGAACCGTACTAAATCCCGTGTTCTTCATTAGTATAAACAACGTCGGATTATATTTACAAAAGAAAGGGAAGACATGTTCAAATGCCAAAGACCTTACCAGAAAATAATGAGTGGTCAGAAATTAGAAGAGCAGAATCAGCTCCAGCATCAATTGCGCTAGCATTCACTCTCCATGCAGGACGGCTGTTAAGCACATTCTTTTCAACAAGCTCCAAAAAATTCTTGGACACACGTACACGGACCTGCACTATGAAATGAAACCTTGTTTATTCATTTTAGTAAAGTGGATCCCATCATCCAAACAAGTATGGCCATTTCAAATAATTAGATGAAAAATGACATGTTGACAGTACAGAACACACAACCTTTTGAAATTGGTCTCAGGTTGTCCTTGTAAACCAGATTGCTAAGGTGATAACAATATTAGGATATGGAACTATTTTTTCATTAATTACAGAATGAAAGAATTCCAATTGTCAAAAGCATCTTGAGTTATTTCTTAGAAATATCACAGTAACGCCATGAAATAATTGGATTTAAATCATACCCCACCATCAACATGACTGGCACCCAAATGTTGGCTCATAACGTTTGTAGCATAAGCTTGTGGCAAACAATCATTTTTAACAGATTCCAGCAATCCTGGGATCTTGCCCCACAGAAGTTCCTCATAACTTGAGAAGACCATACAGTTTGGTGCAGGTTGTCCCTTGTCTTTTAGAATCTTTTTGATCCGCAGAACCTTGCCAAGCTATTAAAGAAACATCGTCAAAACATGTTTCCAGTAAACATATGAAGGAAACAGCACGCTTTTCATCACAATATACAAATTCAACTGAATCTGGGTAAGATTTTATCTGTTTGCATGTTCTAATATTGGAGTGAAATTGTTTGACTATATGAAAGCTATATGAGCATTTCCAAATCGCATATACAATCATTTGTCATTTCTAGAGTGCAGCTCAAGCTTGCATTCGTGAGTATTGCATCAAGGTTGGTAAAACATCATCGACGCACACCATCAAATTCAGCGTTCTAGCAGCAAATAAGGACCCCCAAACAGAACCTACTGGATGCGTACCATAGAAGGTGATGAGCCAGTGTAGCCGAGGATTAGATTCGCTGCGCCTTCTCCTTTGTAAACCCAATCTTTGGCATCCTCCTCATGCAGAACCACCTCCATCTCCACACAAAATCTGCAGATATTACAGTCTTACAAGTATGAGTTGAAGGTCTATTTTATAAATCAAAATAAGTACGAAACGGTGCAGGAACGGTAGGGAATGTGGGAAAAACGCAGTAGGAGGAACAGGAAATCGCTGCTTCTTTTCGTCAGAGAAACAACATTGCCGCTTAACGCAGCAGCAAGCCAGCGGACGCTGCAAACCCAAGTCCAGGTGCAGGTGCATCCACGTACAAAGAGAAGACCCAGCGAGGAAGAAGCACACGCTTGCTCCGGGCCGGTGTGGCATTCCGTCGAGCAGATAGCGGGCGAGCTAGGAGAAACTGCTACGGGAAGAGCAGTAGATAGACCAGGGTTGCTGTGCTTAGTTGCTTACCAGATAAGAACAGCTGCGGTAGGGGGGACTCCCCTCTGCAGCCCTGCTCCGGCGATTGCCGCTCTCCGAGCCTCCACCTGCAGCTTCTGCCGATTTTCTGCGTGAATCCTCCTCGTCGAGGAGACGAGGAGGAAGAGGAAAGCAGCCGAGGGGTGGAAAGCGGCAGATTCCCTTCTCCCCTTGCGAAGGAAGGAGGATAGCAAAGGCGCACGCAGGAGACGTGGAGGAAAAGTGGAAGCCACGTGGACGGTGTGGGAAGCTGCGGTCACCTCTCTCACCTGCTGCGGCCACCGCGCTCCTCTGGGCACGGGGCACGTTCCGCTCCGACTCAGTCCGGCCGAGAAATTTGGATATTTGTAACTTTCAACACGTGGTATTTATAAATTTGACACTCGAAATGGATAACACGTGGGTTCATCTGTGTCTATGAAATATGGGTCCAGTGACAAATCTGCGAAACACCACGACGACAACTAGTTGGGTCGGCGAGCGAGAGCACGAGCCAGCATGAGAGTGCAAATATCCAAATTTTTCCGGGCTAGGCGGAAGAACCGGGAGCTGGACTGCGACGCGCTACCCTGGGCTAAAATGAAATGTGTTGAATTCATTTTGATTTGCACTAAATTTGCATTGATTTGACTGAAATATAGTAGTGGTGGACCTGGTGAGGGGTATTGCACCGACTTCATTATCTTTACATAGCTGCAGGTATTGGGAATGCTTAGTGAGCTGATGGATCCTCCTATCCTTTCAAAACAAAATAACATAACATAGTAGTAACTGATCGTCCTACTTGTTCAAAAGACGTGAGCTGTTGATCCTCGTACCCTTTCAAAACAAAATAATAACTGATCGTCCTACTTGTTCAAAAGACTGGAACGGGAAGGCAAAGTGAGAAACTCAGATAAATCTCCGACGTATACAAATCCAAGCGACCCATCAAATAGAGCTGCGGCTGAGATTGTTATTATAAAGCATCGCACGCAAGCTGCATCGAATTATCGAGTGTACCAGGTGCTTCGCACAGGCCACGGCCCACGGGTGCTACAAAAAGCAATGAAGCATGCCAAGCAAGACCAGTTAAGACGATTAAAATCAAGGGTTGTTCACCCAAGCAACCTGCTCTGAACGCTGAAAGGTATCAACATTTTTACATAAACCAATTGTTTTGCTCTTACAAGATGTACCGCCTGATTGTTACATAATCTATTCCCAGAATGTTACAAGCGCACAACAGAAAAAAAAAAAAAAAGTGCCGAGAGAAGCAATACACTAAGGTGGTGTTTGGCGGGGTCCGATGAAAACTGCCGTACAACAGAGTTCAGGCGCAGCAAGTTTCACCCCGAGAGTTTTTAGTTTGAAGATGTCATCAGGAATCTCTCACGGCTTTCAAAATTTCGGTGCCGGCTCTCCAAGTTGGATAGCTCAATTCTTGGTATGCTCATTGAAAATGCAAAGATTGGATGCAATTACATCAGATGATGTGCATGCCTGTAATATCTATTGATGTACTTTGCCTGCAATACAATAGATACATGGGTTAAAACCAAGACAAATATGCATGGCCAGTTCCAATTTTCAAGATGCACCTGAGCTGCAATATCACGTACCTTTACGTTGCTTACATCAGGGGTGTCTGGGGTTTTTACAGGATAAAATTTGTAAAATTGGATATTTTCAAATGCCTCTTTGGTCTTTGGATCCATGTCATCGATAGCTTTCTTCCTGGCCTCCTTCGCCTGCATAAGATTTGGAAAAACAATGAGTACTGGAATGCATTAAAATATCTGGTGAAGGTAATAAACATTTTGGTTGACGGTGACCTGTTTTAGCTCTCTTTTCCTTTCTCTAACCTTCTCCTTTAAGAAGTCCTGTTAAAAACATGTACCAGCAGTGAGGCAATTATCATAGCCTAACTTACTATTCTTCTGACAGCTTACACAAAAATCAATAATATGCACCTTAAATTTCTCTTTCTCATCCTCTGGTAACACCTCATCTTTAACTTTCTCATCAGCAAAATCCTGCATTATACAACAGTGACTCAACAAAGGTGCCTTTCAGAGGTAGCATCAGAGTGAAACAACCAATTAGTACAAACCTCATAATCATCCATCTCCCAGTCGAAGTCACACACAATCTGCAACAAACAGTACAAAGTATATACAAAATTATTTGACAACTGCTACGTGGACACAAAACTAAAGAAGACCAACATTAGATGCATTTAAGTAAACATCTTGGAATAATTTTAGTCTTTACCTAACTAACAGCAGAAAGTGGGATGGTCAGGTTACATTACCACTTGAAAACAATTAAACATTTGCATCAATAGCAGGTGATGAACACTTGAACTAAGTTATCAACCAATGGCTCAATACTTGACCAGCCTGAAAGGTCAAGACTGACATGATTATAGGTGGCATGATAACACCATCTGGACAAGTTGGTTATGCGGACAGTGTGATAACTAAGCAACGTCATAAAGCTAGAATGCAGAAGCAATTCGATTTAGACTTCAAGGTCATGCTAATAAGGCCAAAAGGACAGGTGTGTGTTTTACTTGAGAAGCTGTACTAGATAGTTTAAGGTTCATAAAAAACAATTTAGGATATATTTTTCAGATTAATAAAACAAAATAAGGTACACATATCTCCTGAACAAACAGACAACAAACTCCAAAAGCATCCAGCTAATCATAATGAAGGAAATACTGAAACACAATAATATTATCCTCTCGTGTAGGCCAGGTTAACAATGCAGCTTACAGCAGTGGAGAAGCTACAGCTGCATCAGCCATCAGACAGGTTTCCAAAAATGACTAGTAGACTCAATAAACAAACATCCCAAATATAGGCCTAATTTTTACAATGAAAGAAATTTATATTAGGTTTGCACATCACACACAATGTGACGATTAAAATAATGCCATTTTGTTTGACTTTAAGATCCATAAAATAAACAAATAGCCTATATCAAGAAAAGATTATTTAGGCAATACCAGTTACAAAACATATTAAAAGAAGCTTACTGGGGGTTCGAGAGGATATATAATGTTGACAACTGTATCATCTTCATCTTCGGGAGGGTTCAATGGCATATAGTCTGCAAAACCATTAAAAAAGGTTCATTTGCAGTTGCAGACCACGTTACTCTCAACAGTTTTCTATAACACTTTGCATCACATGAATGTAACAATCCAATCAACCAGTTCAGCATGTGGGTTTTAGACAATTTAAGAACATAGGTTATGCCATCAAGGGACTTGAGTTAGCCTTTTTGGGTGGTTGTGTGTGATTGTTGACCTTGCCATGCTCCAGCACTTTATAACAAGGCTTATCCGGTATGCCTATCATCAGCCTTTGTTTGCGCCACAATTGTTAGAATTAAAGGCACAAAGAGCACTAAAAATCAGCTCATTACACAAAGTGGTACATAACTGGAAAGAAGTGCCTCAGACCCTCAGAGAGACAGGATATGCAAATATTAAATTATTAGACAGTGGTCAACATGTCATTTCCAGTCTAGCGAATAAAGTACTGCCCATCCAACAGGCAAACCGGCCAGCTAAAAAGCCCATCAAAGTCAAGACCATTTCACTCTCTAGCAGCATGTAAATTTATCTGGTTTTCACCCATTCCATTGAAATTAATAAATTATCATACTGACAGCATAGAACTGAATTAAAGAATGACTAGTAAGAATGTTTCCCATGGCATACTGATTCACTGCAAACAATAAACTAAGACACCATGGAGGTCTTGCAGACTATTATGCACAAATTTATATAGGTGAAGTTCACATTCATGGACTGGACGAAGCCAAGGGATCACACACAAGTTAGCGAGCAATGGAAGGATCTTATAAAAGCAGATATTTTGAATACACACGAGGCAGGCTCTAAAAATATCCCAAGTCAGCTTACATGGCATGCAGTAGTCAAACAGCTTGACTCGCTCGGTTTTGAGATGCCTCAGCGCAGACCTGCAAGATATACAAATGAGGACACTCGAACTAGCCACAAAAATCTAGGGGAAGATGTTAACAGTGGGTTTGTGTTGCTTTGCTTCTGAGGATAACATCCAACAAACAAACAATAAAAGATAGCAACAGAAATGTATGCCATAAAGCATGAATTGCTAGTGACGAGGGAGAAAAGCATGAGCAATCTAACCTCCGCTGTGTGCAGCCAAGAGTAAATATTTTTGTTTTCAAACTGTCGATCCTACTAAGCCTGTAGACCAACAAAAAAGTATGAGCAAAATGCAAAACTAGATATGATAATTGGTTAACAAAAAGCCCACTAATGAGAGAACAAGGTAGGGATAGTATGGGTGTACCGATCCTCTAGCGGAACATAAGGCACCCAAGCCATCTTCATTGCCTTCATTGGCACTATCTCTTCATTCTCTCTTTGGACGGAATTTATACCAATTTTATCCGAGGGAGGAAAAGGGCAGTCAACCTTCAGGACAGAAAAGGTAACATGTGATAAATGAGATTTAACGTGAAGCAAATAAATAGTTGAATCAGCAAGATTTAAACAAGTCAACTGCCAATCACTGAAACCTAAAAATATCCAATCAGTATTTTCCAAAATTTCCACTGTACCGTTAATTTTAAGAGGTTTGGTTTAAAGGAGAAAGAAAAACAAATATGGAGTAAAATAGTGGTAAGAATATGGAAACTGCTCCTCTAGGCTTCTATGAAAACAAAGGGACCCCACACCAAATAGTTTTGAGCAGTACACAAGGAAACCAACAAAAAAAAAAGGATTTAGGTACTGGCATTATTCGGCAATAAAAAAGATAGGTGTAGAAACATAGCCATCTTAGTAAGCTCAACCAAAAAGACAAGGAAATATCCAAACCGGTAAGCATAAATGGGATAAGATGTTGAGCTGGCATGAACATGAGATAAATGTTCGGTTTAAAGAATATGTTAACATGGACCATTTTCTCAGATACACTTCTCCATGTCAAGAAAACAAAAGCAAACTTACCGCAACTACAATAGGAATAAGTACTATCTTCGATTCACCATTAACATCCAATAGTTGCGCTGCATGCCAACAAAAACGAGCACTCAGATAAAATTTACCAATGATCATTTAAAAATCTGGTAGATCCAAAGACCAAATGAATAGATATCAGAGACAAGAAAACACTTATCCTAACACATCTAGGGTGCACATGGTGAAACAAACGAATATTGATAATGATGAACTTAGAAAAGGCAGTAGCAAAACGAATATTGACATAGAAAAGTACATCATAAGCACTAAAAAGAAGTATGGTCCAAAAAAGGACAATTGTGTTGTTGGAGATGCTTAGGGAATCTTTCAGCAGTTAAAAAACATGAAAGTATATATCTACAACAACGTACATCTAACTTCAAGAAAAAAAAAGGTACTTTTCTCATGGTGCTACTGCAGACATAATTAGTGAACTTCATGTGAAAGACAAACTGATAGATTTGATATAGGTCATCAGGAATGCCAAAAAATGAAAGTTCCTTGTGGGAAATTAATTCATCCCAAACAGGCCTTCAGGATTTGTCCTAAGTACACATAAAAAACTAGCTAATATAACACCAGTTTAGTGAAGCTGTTAAATGGTAGTAAGCCAATAGGAAAGTATATGTATCACGAACTGGAGAGCTAATTTTAAAGCTAGCATGAGAAAGAATACTTACGTTCAGTGCTTCCAAACAAGTAAACTGTTTTGCCATAAAGCTCCCCTCCTTCTTCTAGGGCTTTCTGCTCACCAATAGGAAACCATATGCCACGCTGAGAGGAAGTGCAATATTGAATAAATAGAAGTATTGAAAGACTATCTGCCCATCATACCTCCAAATTTTCGAAGTTCCAGTTGAACTCTTTTATCTTATCAATATTTTCCCACTGCAGATGACAGGCCAGATATAGATAGTAGTCAGCAGTGAGGTCAAGTTCACAATACACAGTTGGATGCATGTCAAAACATGCGTCACTATCGACCATAAATTAAAAAAGGGAAGAAGAAAAAGAAATAGGTAAGCCTGCTGAATGTACCTCAGTCCCGACAGGGAAGGCAGCCAGCCAAAGATCCTCCTGAACATAGCAATATAGCATTAGGCATATGGCATCAAAATAAATATAGCAGACCAAAACAAAGATATAAGGCATAGCAGTGAACATGTTTTCACGTGATGTCTAACAGGTTCAGTCAAACAAGTAAAACCATCGCGTGGCATCAAAAAATGGGGGCAACATAAAACAACCGAAACAGATAATCGCCATAAAAAAGTTCAAATGGATGTATCTTCTTGCTATAAACCTAACTTGTACTCAGGCTTTTTGTTCTAGTTGCTCTCGTCTGTACAGGCTAGCTGAACAGTCGTGTTTGTACTAATATATTTTTTTTGCCAACTTCTTTTTGCAGCGTGCTGTCAAATGTAGACATAAAACTGTATGATATCCTTTTGTCTGTAAGCAAAGACAAACTGATCGCCCCATAAGTTCCTTTTATACCCATCACACGAATTTTCAGACAACTAATTGCCTCAAAATGGTTAAATAACACTCGTAAATTTTCACTATTCCAATGATAGCTCGAAGCCTCGAACCTCAAAGTAACACATTGTTCAAACAATCATCTCATAAAGCAAAGAACTATACCTAACACTGACCTAGAAAAATAAGTGTATAATTCGGACCCACGCAGAAGTAGCTAGATTTTCCTCCATCACTAACGAATGCTCTAACTCTACAGCATACCACTCAACAGGAAAACCATTCCTAATGAAATGGGGATCCTGTACAGTCCGGCCAAACCCAGTCACATATTAACCATGAGATTTCGTATTTCAGCATCAAACGTATCGAAATAATCGAAAGTCGAACCAGCATTACTTAGACTAATCCGACAACTACGAATCTTGCCGAAAAAGCAGCAACCACGCGGTCCGCAACGCCAAAACGAATCCAGACCAATCAAACCCCACTCCTAATCGGAACATAGCGAAGCGAAGCACGCATCCGAGCCCGGGTAATCACGGAAGCCTTCCTCACCAGATTCCGCTTCTCGGGGAAGTACTCCGTCTCCGGCTTGGGCTTGGGCGACGCCTTGGCTCGCTTCCCCCGCCCCCGCGCGGCCGGCTCCTTCGCCGCCGCGTCCCCATCCACAGCCGCCGCCGCCGCCGCACGCTTCCTGCCTCTCGGACGCGCCATCCTCTCTCTCTCTCGATTGCTAGGGCTAGGGTTTCCACTACCGTTTCGATTGGGGATCAGTATTTATCTGTGCGTTCGGAGGATGGGGGTGTGCGTTCGATTTGGGGGAATCGGCGCGTGAAATCGACGCGATCCAAATTTGAAGCGGGGCTGGAGAGGGCGAACGGAGGAAAAGGTGGGCGCCTGGGCGGCGCGGGCCGCGTGCCTGGCTGTCTTGCGAGCTTTCTGAACCGTACGATCCGAATGGGGTTTAGTTCTGAGCCGTCGGATTTCTGGGTAGGTGTGATGGTCCAGAGAGGGCGAGATTGTCGACGACCATGTGTGAGGCAGTATAAAAAACAGAATTGTAGTGCCATGACATGTGGGACCACCGGACAGGACGAAGGCTCGTTCAAAACGTGGATGTCTCAATGGGCTTTGTCGGCCCGTTAGGTTTTCTGGCCTAGGCATGAACTACGGCGCTACATATTTCTTCTGACCTGATTTACTAAAGTTAATGGGCCATTTTGGTTCTCTACCCTACCAATTTCTTGGTAATGTCAAAATCTAGGCATATTTTGGCACTACCAATTTACTGGTAGGGTAGAGTTAGCAACTTATTGTTTGGTTTGGTTTCAAAGTAAAGCCAAATTTAAAAGACATTGTGAAGAACTTTCTAGAATGTGACCAAATAAAGCATGGGCACTATTAATTTCTTGACTCTAATCCAAACTAATACATTTACTATTCAAGTAGCCAAATTTTTGGTAGGGTAAGTTTTGGTAGCAAACCAAAATGGCCCAATATCTCTTTTCCTAGAGAAGACTAGGATTGAAGCTAACTAAAGATTTTAAAAGGAGGATTAAAGCTAACTGGACTTGATAATGGTGTGCTAAGCATGTGTAAAGTTGGATGGAGATGATTCTGTATCTATTGTACTCCCGCCAGTTATTTTTATTTTGATTTTAGGATAACTTAGAAAACATGTTCGGTTCAATGCATTTCAAAATTATGGGAAAATATGGTAAAAGGAGAAGGATGCTATATGCACTCCAATCCTTATCAATTTTCCCACGAGCTCTCACCTTGTACTTGAAGTGTATTTGACTACATGAATGTTTGGTATAGCTCTAGCTCCAGCACAACCTATGAAGGAGCTGGAGTCTAACCAAATAGATCCAGCTCTATCCAAAAAAGAGTAGCGTAGACTAAAATACACTTAAAAATTGAAAAAATATAGCAAGACACTCCGCTCATAGAGTTAGATGTAGAAGTTGAGCTCTATCAAACAGGCCCATGTGTTCTTAACATGATCCCACCATATATTTTGTTCTACGGATATTAATAGGTGAGTAAGAAAAAGTAAACAAATGAGCAATATTAATCTAAGATGAGTAAATAATCGATATTAACTCGTGATAAGAAGATTAAGCAAGTAATCAATGCTTTCATATGGATGTTTTTTTATAAACAAAAATAAAAAAAACACAAAAGGAGTAAACAAAATTCTAACCTTTCGTATCCATGTCAAGATTACATTCCATAAAGAGCGCGTAGACTTCAATAACGAGCCAAGTTATTTCACCGACAAGGAAATCTTCTTCGCTTAATCTTCAGGCTTTGTGTTTGGGTTTAGATCTAGGGCCACTTCATCCCCAATACTAGAAGTTGTTTCTCTCGGAAAAAATAATGGTGATGATGGAGGACCGCGCTATTAGTAGTGGTGATTTTTCCATGGAGTTGAAGGAGTGTAGCAATGGCGAGGTGAGCAAGATATGCTAAAAGGGGGCGGGGATCGACGGCGGATCTAGTAGTGGTACACGTTGTTCATGAGGAAGGAGAGCAAAGACAAGCTCTAGGCGGCGGGATGGGACTAACAAAGGGATATGGCTAGGGTTTGGGAACGAAGGGGGTTATATATTAATGCACGGGATTCATTAGAGGCTTATTTTGATGGGCCTCAGTTTCAGCCCATCCGCATTGGGCTATAAAATTCAGCATCCGAGGAAGCTCGTCCGAGGTTTCATGACTCCATGGATACATGTATTTATTTGGTGAACAGATTTCTATGCAAAAAGGTACGCAACCTTTGGTAAGAAAACTATAGGTTAGTCGATGTATAAAGTTGGAGGGAATGCGAGTCTAGTAAGGGAGAGAAGTTAAACAGATAAAAAAAACTTTGGTTAGAAAAAGTAGTTTAGTTAATGTATAAAGTTGAAGGGGATATGAGTTATACTTCCTCCATTCTAAAATACAAGGCGTATTTGAATTGTATACGGTATTTAACATTATACTTTGACCATTAATTCATTCCATGAAATACTGTCAAAAAACTATAAAATTTATATCATGAAAACACATTCAAATACGAATCTAACGATGGCACATGCATAACATTAAATATCAATATTGTTAGTTTTGTAAGATCAAGGTTTTGATTAATATTTTGTGATGAACAAATTGGCTTTATAAATAATAAATTAAATGAAATTGGTTTGGAATGTTTGAGGTTGTTGGTGTGAGTGCATATGACTGATGTGGGTCAGGTTGTGAATCTGTGCCCGATAATGGTTATTTTGTCTATTGTGTATAGGTGACTTGAGGTTAAGGCTTGGTCAATGGCGAGGACTGGGACTACGTTCAGTGAGGAACCGAGGTCTGGAGCAGTCAGGAGGCCATGTGACAAGATTGGACTAGAGTCAGAAGTCTTAAGATTAACTTCGGTCAACGGTGGGATCGGGACTATACTTAGGGAGGAGTAGAGGTCCGGAGCGATGAAGGATGCCGGGTGACGAGGTTGACGAAAGATGACACACGGTGGAGGGACATCGTGTGGGTGATGTGTTCGTGACAGGCTTCACAAGTTATGTGTGAAAGCGCGACGAGAAGATTGCACTGTAGTATCGTGTGTATGTTCATGCATACATATGGGCTTGGTATAGCTCTCGTGTGTGCATGTGTACGTGCGGGTTGATACGTGCATGCATGGATGTGTCGTGCATGTGTGTATGCTTGGCACTGTGTGTGCACGTGTCGACTAGGTCAACGTGTGCTGGCTTGGATCGATCTGTGCTGAGATTGGTTGGCGGCAGGAGCAGGCAAAGAAGAGATCGACGCGGTGTCGGTTTCGTACGTAGACCGAGGAGTCCGACTCGGCTAGGCAGTGGCCGGCCGGTTCTGAATAAAAAGGAAAGGAATTTTTTTTTACGAATTTGTGATAGATTCCTACTAAGATTTGAGTTATAATAGTAATAGGAGATATTTGGTATAAATATCGAGGGAGGCTTGACCGTGAGGGTAAGCCACAATTGATAGATTGGAGAGAGCTCTTTGTTTTAGGGTTTTATAAAATGGGTGTTTTGGCTGCACCTTGTGACAATATATTTCAGCAATAAATATCATATTCAATCATCAAGGCGTTTCCGGTTCCGTATGTTGCTTGAATTGATTTTGTCGGTTTTGCCGAAATTCTGAGATATCTATATTGCGAGTGCTATATCTCTTTACTCTTTGATTAGTTTACAAATCCGTTCAATGGAGTTGTTTCTTATATCTTGTAGTTTATTCTGACAAATTTTGGGACAGATCCAACAGTTGGTTTTTGCGTAATCTGGTTTTTGCTGATACTTTGTCAATCTGCCTTTTGGATTCGAAAATTAAACTTCCGCTGTCAATACCTACTATTCACCCCCTCTAGTAGGTTTACTTATTGTATTCGATCCTATAAGTGGTATCAGAGCCTTGTTTACTCTTTATGATCTTTACCGATCTAGAGTTTTTTTGCCATGGCTCAAAAGTTTTCTGACAAACCTCATATTTTCAATGGAACCGACTTTGATTATTGGAAGAAAAAGATGGAATCCTATATAACATCTCAAGGTTATGATATTTGGTTGAAAGTTGCTTCTGCTTATGAGATTCCTGATCGTATTGAAATAATTGCTCAAAAAACTGATTTTGAAAACAATTGCAAAGCACGCAATATTATTCTCAGTGCGATTTCTCACTCCGATTTTGATCGTGTCTCACATCTTGCAACTGCTAATGAAATTTGGAAAGTTTTGGATGATTTCCACTCTGGGTCTTCAAACATTAAAGAGTTGCGAAAAGATGTTTTGAAAAAGGAGTACATCAAATTTGAAATGAATTCTGGTGAATCTTTGGATGACTACTTGGGACGTTTCAATAAAATTTTGAGCAATCTTAGATCAGTTGACAATTCTTATGCTGTTAATTATTCTCAATCTGAGATTGCTCGTCACTTCTTGAACGGTCTTGATATGAAAGTTTGGGATGTTAAAGTTACTTGAATTCAGGAATCTATTAATATGAATGATTTGACTTTGGATATTCTTTACACTAAATTGAAAACTTATGAGATGAATATTCTTTCTAAAAGGACAGATTCAAAATCAACCGCTTTAGTGTCTTCTTCTGATTCTACTTCGTAATCCTTGCTTGCTTCTTTTTCTGCCATGTCCGATGATCAACTGGAAGATTTCAGTGAGGACTTGGTCTTGCTTGCTAATAGATTTTCTCGAGCTGTGAATAATGTCAGGTTTAGAAGAAGAGGTGGACCAATCCGGTGTTTCGAGTATGGTCAACCAGGGCACATTCGAACTCAGTGCCCCAAAGATGAAAGAAGTACACAGGAGGAAGCTAAGCCTAAAGATGGATCCAAGGACGCCAAGAATAAGAAGCAGGCCAAGAATATGAAGATGAAGAAATTCTATCAAAAGGCGATAGATAAAGCATATGAGGCGGTTCAAGAATCAAGTGATGTTGATTTTGATAGTGATGGAGATGATGACAACAAGAACATCGTTGGTTTTTGTCTAATAGCTGGAAGCGTTGATGAGGATTCAAAAGATGACAATGAGGTAATTCCTCCTGCTAGTGTTGAATATCTTCAAGACGTAATTGCTAGACTTGGTTATAAGATTTCTATATTTGAGAAAAAGTCTAATCAACATCAAGTGCTTATTGATTCTCTTAATGCTGAAAATAGTAGATTAAAATCTCTTGTTTCTAATGATGATGAATGTAAATCTTGTGATGCTTTGTATGCTGAAATTCATGTGTTAAGAGATGTTAGTTGGGCTAATAATAAAAAACTTGATGTTGAGACTAAGAAAAATAAGAAACTTGAATCTTGTCTTGCTCTTAGTTTTGTCATGAACACTAAATTTGTTGATGAATTATTTTTTACTAAAAGAGCTTTGAATAAATGTCGAGTTGCTTTGACTGCTAGCTCTATCTTTAATGTGATTAGCTCTACAAAGTTAAAACAATCTAGTGTCAAACCTTGTACAATATGTTTTGCAAATGAGATGAAATTAAAAGATGCTTTAGGTCGTGTTAAACAAATGGAAGGGATTATTAAACAAGATGAATTGCAAACTTGCTCTACTTGTACTAAAGCTGAAGCTTTTTTGGTTGGTTGTAATAACTGTGCTAAATTGTGTTTTTATTTGAAAAGTTCTTTTCAAAGATTTTCTGATGGTAAAAAGAAACTTAACATAACATGATTTTGCATTAATCAAAAGTTAGCACTTTTAATAAAGGAATAGGTTTGAATTTAAGGAAATACGTTGCTAATCACCCACCTGCTATTTTGAGTATAGCTGATAAGGGTGAAATCTTAACTGAACCTGAACCTAAAAAAATAATTTTTAAATCTGCTGGAATTATGGGATCTCTTTCTACTTCTACATCTAACTCAAAACCTGAGATTTCCAAAAATGTGACTGCTAAGACTGTGATTACAAAACCAACTTTTGATTTGAAATCTTCTAAACCATCTTGTCGTGAAACATATACTTGTTCGTTTTGTGGAAAAGATGGACATTTGGTCGTTTTTTTGTTTTAGACTTGCCCGTCAACAGAAAAAGGAGAGAGAAATTGTTTTTGCGAAAAAGAGGTGGCAAAATTCGGGTTTTCGACGCTCGGTTAGACCGATATTTGTGCAATGGTCAAACCGGACACGGGTGAATTTTGCTAATAAAAATAAAAATTCGTTTACTCGTGGTTTTGTACCTATTGGATCTTCAGGTCGTGTGTCTCAGTGTTGGATTCCAAAATTTCTTATTTCTAACCCCAACACGAAGGTCGTGACGTGTTCTTGTGCATAGGTATTTTTGGCGGCACACTCCCCATGTGTGTGAATCGTGAAGATGGAGATTGCTTTTCAGGTATGATCACTTTACTTTTGAATTGATATATCATCTACTTTCATCTATTATCTTTTTGTGCTAGTTATGGAGGCAGTAGTATTTCATCTTGTTTCTACAAGTGGTATTATGATTATTATCTCTGGCAATTGATTCTTTTTATAATAATCTTTGATTTCTTCTTGTTTTTCTTCGGGGAGAATTGAAGGTTGATTTGAGGGGGAGTTTTGTGCTTTCCGGTGCATTCATGTTTATTTTCATGCATTGTTATAAATATAAAAATATAAAAAATAAGAAAGAGAAGAGCTTTGATTTATACCTCTAGTATATTCTTGTGATTGTTAGCAATATTTGTGAGGTATATTTGTCACTAGTTTAGCTTGTGCTGCATTCTAGTATTTATATAAACCTTTGCTATTGCTTTTAAGGGAGATGATGCATGACACTTAAATTCTTTTACTTGAATTAAGAAAATATGCAACATTGAAACTAGTGCTAGTTTGGATGATATATGCTTTTATATATGCATTGCAAGGTTTTTCACTCCCTAAATGCTCTTTAAATACCGCAAGTGCAAATAATGAAAAAGGGGTGCTTTGGCTGCACCTTGTGACAATATTTCAGCAATAAATATTATATTCAATCATTAAGGCGTCTCCGGTTCCGTATGTTGCTTGAATTGATTTTGTCGGTTTTGCCGAAATTCTGAGATATCTATATTGCGAGTGCTATATCTCTTTACTCGTTGATTAGTTTACAAATCCGTTCAATAGTGTTGTTTCTTATATCTTGTAGTTTATTCTGACAAATTTTGGGACAGATCCAACGGTTGGTTTTTGCATAATCTGGTTTTTACTGACACTCTGTCAATCTGCTTTTTGATTCGAAAATTAAACTTCCGCTGTTAATACCTACTATTCACCCCCCTTAGTAGGTTTACTTATTGTATTCGATCCTACAAGTTTGACTATTAATTAAAACTTTCAGATATTGACTTTGTGAAAACTTTAAAATTCTAACCCACAAAGAATAGAGTAGTACGTGTCTATAAGACCATGGGCATGGTTTAAACCCATCATTGTACTAGATTCTACGGGGAATACGAAGTTCTTTTATACATGTGAACATGGCGCTAATATATTTACTGTGGAAATATATTATTTCTAAAAAGAACTTCCTCAAAATGTTAAGAAAACCATGACCAAATATAGAGTGGAACTTATACTAAGAAAAACATTACGGGAAGGGAGTCCGTCGGAACGGAACCCCCGACCCCGCGCCGCCTCCCACCCCACACGCCTGCGCTCGTGCCCCCGCGCCCCTGCGGCCACGCCGCCGCGCCCTCACCCAGGCTCCCTGACGGCGGCGACGACGACAGTGAGCGCGGCTTCGACGGCGGCGCCAGATCCGGCCGACAACGATAGCAGAGAGGTAGGAGAAGGGATAAGTTTCAGTCTATCTCAACTATAAAAAAAAAATCTGATATCCCCGGTCCAGATACCAGACTTCGGTTCGATAGCTCTCTATACTAATCGGGCCCTGCTGGAACGAAAAAAAATTACGGAAAGCACCCGCGGCACCTCCGTAGCACTAGGACCCAACTGGCCGGGCCAACCCCAACTCCAAAGAGCAGACGAACGAAGCCAGTCCTGAACTCCGGCGGCGCTCCCTCTTCGCCCCCGCTTCGCTGCTCCGATGGTGACAAGATGGAGCGAGAAGGGCCCCGGCCTCAAGATCCTGTGGATCTGGACTCTGGGAACCGCCGGAAGTAAACAATCTCATCATTTCCCTCATTCTCGTCTCACCAAACCGTATGCTGCACTGATTTGATGATTTTCGTGTTCAGTCATGATTGCCAATGTCGTCCGGACGCGCGTCAATGATATGCAGAAGATCCTCCGGGAGGAAGACGAAGCAGCAGCCGCCGCCGCCGCCCCGGCCTCCGTCGAGCATGTCCTGAAAGACGATGCGTAGAACAGGTACTTGTCCGGTTGCCCTCCATTGGCCGTCTGAACTGTGTAGTTCAATATCATTGTGCACTTCTAAGGACAATATTTAAGAATTGATAGTCTGGGAATTGTTTTCTTGTGTTGCGTAGTTCAATAGAGAATCAGGGGAATTCAAATAGGTCATTGTGTGCTAGTTGAATCGAAAGAAATGACATTATTGATTATAACAATTGCTGGCTTGCTGCTTATGATGAGCAACTGAGCATTTAGGTTTATTGATGCTTTAGTTTGGAAGAGCTCTGCAGGGGCAAGAGCTCCGATTAGAGACACTTGCATAAGCCCTGATTCCCTGATGGTGAATTACGACATTCATTGTGCTAGGCATTGTGCATGTTATCTGAAGTCTAAACTCTAAATAAAATGAATCTGATATTGCTTGCAGCAGTGGTGCTACTGGTATTAAACAAAACTCTCAAACTCTGGAATACTTTCTTTTCCCCATCGACACTACAATCTTCATCCCCTCAAACAGAAATGAACGGGACCTGATAAAAAAAGAAAAAAAAAATGAACGGGACTCAGTACTAATGCACAATCCTCTCAGACGATCAGTGTGAACCTTCAGTGTCTCATGAGCCACACTCCTATTCAATCCAAATTTCATGGCTCCCAACTTCGTGAACTTGGAAGATCTATTTCCCATGACTGGCCAAGATGGGGGCATCTCGAGTTCACCATACACCAGTAATGTGAATTCATAAAAAAGCTTCTAGATCATTCATCTCTTCCATGGTTGAATCTTCACTTATGCTCATCATCACACTCCTGTGAAACACCAGCCATTGGTGACATATTATGGCTTATCAATGGGATTTACATCTGGGAAATCTATTTAGTAGAGTTTCAAGTTTACTCGGAAGCATAATTCCATGCTGCACAATTTCGTTGGGATGTTTATATGGCCTTTCAAAGTGCAATCTTGAATAATCTCAAACATAAAGAGCCCATTACGCTTGGCATACATTGAGGCCTGAGCACCGAAGTAACAAGAATATTTTTCTTAATGCAGACAATCATTGACAACAGATATGTAGTAGTGACTAAAATCTAAGGGGATGGTTGTAAGTAATAATTTTTGTTTAGACTTGATGAAAAGTAACATGTGAAATTGTGATTTGACAAGCATTTGAAGAGCTTACACAGAGTTTATGTTTCTGTTTTCTAGGCACATCCAATCCTCTTTGTTATTTTTTTTTTAATCTAGCCTCATGTAGACATTCACATGTAGTCCATCCAGTTCCCATCCCCTGCCCACCAGGTGCTATGTTAATTGGGGCACATACTCCCTCCGTCCAAAATAAACGCATTTCAGGAGTACAGGTTACAACATGATAACTGGTAGTAATATACACTAGGTAATTCTGGCAACAATCACAATGGTGTTGGGTAGCAGAGTATTTTGCATTTGTACAGCTGACAGATCTGTTTTCTTCATCTCTAACTTTGATTTGTAATACAGTAAAAAATGCTACTGGCTGTAAGTTGTATTGACTTAGTTTTCATCAACCCAGGTATGAGCTGTTTGTATCAAATATATTTTTTACCTTTATGATAAGAAATCATGGGTTCTTAAAACCTATGCACCTCATATCATCATCTTTTGTTTCTCTGATTTCATTGTGTCCTATCTTGTCTAGTGTCACTTTGACCAGATAAGACTTCTATAGAGTTTTGGTGCTTCAAAAGTTTGTGTTGATCTAGTCTTAGGGTCTGTATGGGAATGACATGGGCAGTAAATTTTTGTGTATCTTCAGCTGCTTAACCGAAACTCCTTTCATGCAGTGTTTGGAGGATATGCTGTTGGCGTCTCTACTTGTCAAACTTCCTCGAAGCTCGCTTTTGAACAAAGCAAATTCGAATTTTGTTTATCCGTCTCATCTTTGTGGATTTTACTGGAAAACAGGTAGTATTTGCTTGAGCGGAAGTATGGAATTACTTTATTTTAAAATACTGTGTCATCTACTATCACCGTCAGAACTTCATACAGTGATTTTGAATGACAAAGTGCCCGGAAGAGGAACATGCCTTCTCTGTTGTCTAGAAAGAAGGCGATCGAATATATATGCCATGTTCTATGTCTGCGTTTGCTGTAGCACTGCTCGAGATTGTTAGTACAGTACTTCCAGGAACACCGATGAAATGGCAGGAAATTGGAACACCGATAAAATGGATGGTGCTAATATAGTTTTGAAGAGATATTTGGGATTTGAATTTGGCATCCTGTGATTGGCGAGTACTACATGACCGTCTCTTTGAGCAGTCGAAGCGATGGGGTCGGCGGCCGGTGCGCGCTACCGGAGAGCCGGAGAACGGGACTGCCGGTGCGTTGCTCGTTTCTGACAGTGACGCGCAGCGCCAAGCGCTACCCTACATTTGTTGTGTATTTCCTTGCTAATGTCGGGGGGCGACGCGAACGTTCGCCACGACCACCTCTAGCCGCGACCAAACGTTTTTTCCTCTCAATTTCAGAAGGGGCCAGTTCATTTTCGAAAGAGAAAACCGTGATTTGGACGCCCGACTTATTTTTGAAGCGCGCGAGTCACCTTGCTCCACAACCAGCCACCCAAACGCGGGCAGCCGTCTCGCAACTCGTGGCAGGCTGCCATTTAAATAGGCTCCGATCGAGATAGGCCTTTCTCCAGCCCAGCCGCCGGCCACCGCCGCCGTAGATAAGACCGAAACAGGAGTAGTAGGAGTAAACTGAAACAGGAGGAGTAGGTGAAACGGGAACAAACGCAGAAGAGTCTAGAAGAGTCGGAGAGAAAAAAAATGCTGCCGGTGGAGGACGCGCTGGCGGCCGTGCTGTTGTCGGCGGCGAGGGGCGCCACCGCCGTCGCCGACGCCGTGCCGCTCGCCGACGCGCTCGGCCTCGTCCTCGCGGAGGACGTCCGCGCGCCCGACCCACTCCCTCCCTTCCGCGCCTCCATCAAGGTCCAACACCTCCTATCGCCAATCCTTTCTTCCCCTTTTCCGCTCCCCTTTGAGCTGAGGTGATTTTGCTTGATTCCCCCTTGCTGCAGGATGGGTACGCCGTGGTGGCATCCGACGGGCCGGGGGAGTACCCGGTGATTACGGAGTCGAGGGCTGGAGATGACGCCATCAGCGTGGTCGTCACGCCCGGCACGGTGGCGTATGTAACCACTGGAGGTGAGGTGTCTCGAGCTAGTATTATTCCTTCCGATGCTGCGGTGGTTGATCGGTTGCTGATTGGGGTTTGTCGTGCAGGGCCGATTCCTGACGGTGCTGATGCCGTCGTGCAAGTGGAGGATACTGAGCAGCTCGCCGGCGGGCCAGATGGGTCGAAGAGGGTTAGGATATTGGTGCGGGCAACTGAGGGGCAGGATATACGCAATGTGGTATGCTAATACGTTTCATTGCTTGGTTATTCTTACTTGCTTTATGCACTCCCACTTTTGTGTTTGTCACAATTGGATAAAAAATTCTATTCTCAATACTCTGCTGCTGTGCAACTGCATAGTGTTGATGAAGTTTAGTGGATTCATCAACATTTTTATTTATTGTGGAATTGCCTTTGTATACTGTAGTTATCAATCACCTCTTCTGTTCATTTAGAATATTTGATGATGCAGTATTGTTTTGTAACTGATGAGTTGTTATTTGAATAAATAATCTGCAGGGATGTGACATAGAAAAGGATTCGTTAGTGCTAAAGTCTGGTGAGCACATAGGTCCTCCAGAAATTGGGTTGCTTGCAACCATGGGAGTAACAACTGTCAAGGTGAATTAAGTTTTTCAGCTACCCATTTCTGAGTACAGAAGAGAACTGTGCAACATATCATTTTGAGTATGCATGTGCAGGTATATCGTCGACCAACCATTGCTGTATTTTCCACAGGGGATGAGTTAGTTCAGCCAGGCACTGCATCTCTCAGTCGTGGTCAGGTTATTCCCACTATTTCACAATGTTTGCACCTATCGCTTTTCTCTGCATTCTATATTCACTGAAATGTACACCTGCTTTGCAGATTCGTGATTCTAACCGGGCTATGTTACTTGCTGCTGCTATTCAGCACAAGTGCAAGGTAGTTGACTTGGGTATTGCAAAAGACACCGAGGAAAGTATTAAGGAGCATATGGATGCAGCTCTAAGTTCTGATGCGGACATTATTCTTACTTCTGGTGGTGTTTCCATGGGTGACAGAGATCTAGTCAAACCTTGTTTGGCAAATATGGGCAAAATTCACTTTGAAAAGGTATGTTGGAACTTCTTTCATAATCAAATGTGTACCGTGAAGTTGTTAATTGTGAACCAGGAGTGTGGTTTGGAGAAAAAACCCATTTTTTTAACATATACTTTTCTTGTTTCCAGCTGGATAACTAATAAAAAACAAGTATTTGTGGAATTTTTTTGGCCTTTGGCACCACTATGCTTGTACCATTTTATAGTAATTTTAACAGTTTGCTGTGTTTGTACATACAGATCCGGATGAAACCAGGAAAACCATTAACATTTGCTGAGATTGTAACGAAGGATACATTAAAGCCATCTAAAACAGTTCTTGCATTTGGCTTGCCTGGAAACCCAGTGAGCTGTGTTGTTTGCTTCAATCTCTTTGTTGTTCCTGCAATACGGTCACTGTCTGGCTGGTCAAATCCTCATCTACCAAGGTAGTGATCATCATCATAGTGCGGTTAACATTGTTATTAGTTTTCTTCTTGATTCACATTATATATTATTGAGCATATTATCTTCACTGATATGACTGTATTTACAGAGTGCATGCACGCCTATTACATCCTTTAAGAGGAGACCCACATCGTCAAGATTTTCATCGTGCAGTGATCAGATGGGTGCCTGATGATGGATCTGGTAGACCTGGGTAAGAGCTATATTTTAATATGAGGCATATTTGGCAACACCGTAGGTGATACCAGCTCATGAAATTGATTTTGGCAGATATATTGCGGAAAGCACGGGCCAACAAGCTAGTAGCCGCCTCCTAAGTATGAAATCTGCAAATGCTTTACTGGAAGTACCATTGGTTGGGCAAATGTTAGAAGCTGGAACTTCTATGCAAGCTATACTTATTTCTGATATGATCAGCTCACCTTTCGACAAGCTGACCACTGCTCCAAATCAGCTGCCATCACATTTATTCCCTTCTGCAAAAAGTGCTTCCACAGATTTGTCTCAGGTTGCAGCCTCAAATAATGCTGAGGTTAAAGTAGCAATTCTGACAGTAAGCGATACTGTTTCAACGGGTGCAGGCCCTGACAGGAGGTATTTCATTAAGTGCAATCCCTCCTCTTCATGATTATTCTGATGAATTAAAAAAAATATATACTCTTACCATTTGAAGTGCATGCATCCTGATACACCTCTTTGTGTTGAGTTGCAAAGGGGTCACACCATGATGCAAAACTAAAGAGTCAAATTACTGTTTTTTCTTCACATAAGATGGTGATGCATCTCAGTAAGGGCTCCACATTTAGCAACGCCACAATTTTTATGCTAATTCTTTGTGTTGTGAACTACACTTTCATTAATACCTAAACCACTATTGTTTCTTCTCTAATAATGTTATTTGTAGTGGGCCAAGGGCAATATCTGTAGTGAATTCTTCATCAGAGAAATTGGGTGGAGCAACTGTTGTTGCTACCGCTGTTGTTCCAGATGATGTGGAAAAAATCAAGAACATTCTGGTAAAATGGAGTGATATTGATCGTGTCAGCCTCATCTTGACGCTAGGTGAAATGTTTTCATTCTTTATGTTAGTGTATTGCACAGTCCTTGTTTTGTACAATTAGATGAACTTCAATGTCCTTTTGGTAACATATGCAGGTGGTACTGGTTTCACACCTAGAGATGTCACACCAGAAGCAACAAAAGCTGTAATAGAGAAAGAAGCACCCGGCTTTGCGTATGTTATGCTTCAAGAAAGCTTGAAGGTGAGAACATTTTGCTATATCCCCTTGTTATTGGAATTAACATGGAAATCCATTATCATCAGCTATTTCTAGAGATACTGGAACTAAACTTCAAGGGCATTTCCTCTCAATTGTTTTCAGTACCCTAACTTTCCATGACGTGCATTTCCTCAGTTGTTTTCAGTACCCTAATTTTCCATGGCGTGCGTCTTTTTAATCTGAGCTATTGAACTGTTCTGCTGTACAGGTGACACCATTCGCAATGCTGTCAAGAGCCGCCGCTGGGATCAGAGGATCAACACTTGTACATACTCTCCCTCAAACTTGACAACCTCTCACCTAAATCTAAATGCTCACAGGTTTATCAAACACCCTTGATCTCTTTCAGATCATCAACATGCCTGGGAACCCAAACGCTGTTGCGGAGTGCATGGAGGCGCTTCTTCCAGTACTGAAACATGCCCTCAAGCAGATAAAGGGTGACAAGAGGGAGAAGCACCCTCGCCACGTCCCTCACGCTGATGCTGCTCCTGTTGACCAGTGGGATCGGAGTTTCCGAGCCGCGTCGTCCGGCAGGGGATGCTCGTGCGAGCCCTGATCGTAGCGATGTGAATTTTGGTCCTGGCGGGTAGCGGCGAGCGCCTACCTGCAGGATAAGAATTTGGCCCGGATGAACGAATCAGCAGCAGGCGTTCGTAGCCGCGTCCGGCTCTGAGCTAAGCAGTGGCGATTTTGGTTCTGCTCGTTGTTTTGTTTTCACTTTTCCGAAGCTTATGAACACCAGCGTGTGACAAATAAAGTGGTGACAGTATATATATTTGATCTTGTGACTTCAATCTTGTGTACCATATGTCGTTATAAGTACACGGGCACCTAATTTGTCAGCGTCATATGCTGTGTGGTTCTATTGTGCTGAAACCACTGTAATCTTGCATTTAGCTGCCTCTGTGATACATCACGCTGTCTAAAATTCTGTCCCTAAAATCTTGAAAGCTGCTCAGACGGGATAATATGGTGAATTAGTAATCACATCACAAGAACAGCAATGTATCATCATCATCTAATCTTTTCCAGGAAAGTCATCCACAACGAAGTCGCTGCAGTGTTCTTCATAACCTGCCATGAATCCCAAAGTCCGCAAGCTGAAAAGTCATCCTGATATTTTCCAAGTGGAGCTTATTCTGTTTAGCAAGACATTCTGGATATCATCTAGCAGTACTTATACTACTCAGAACCCCCCGTATCAGCAGGTCAATGCTCGCCTATTGTGGAAAATGAGGCGGCTATGTAAGAAAAATGGAAATGTTTCAAGTAAACGTGAGTGAGCAGTACATCCGTGATCCGGCCAGCTAGGGGCCAGATAGATAATCGCCAGCCAATACATACGGACTGGGCGTTGCCAATTTTCCATAAGAAAAATAGAGTACAAAGATATCAAATGATAATACATGCCATAATGCGTCGTCGCTAGGGCCTACAAAAATGACGAAGTACACTGCTCTCTGCTCGATCAGAAGATTTTATATCCTTTATGGGCAAACCTCCAGCATATCTACGCTGGGAAACATGGATCTGATCCACGGGCATCTTATTGCTACCAGAACACGTCGTTCGACGAATCGGTAGACGATGCAGTGGGCAGTGGCTGATATCGCAACGATATGCCATACGCTGCCTCACAATGATGCCCAGACAAGCATCTTAGAAACATCAAAGTGGGAGTCTTCTATCTTCTTTTGACTGGAGTTCTTGATCTGGAACGCCTCTTCCTGCAATGATTAGACGAAGATTAAAAGAAAACACGAATAACACACAATGACAGTAACTGAGTGGCGTATGACACACATGTGTTCCAAATTTATAGGTGTTCACGCATTTGCTTTTAGTGTCTAGGATTGGAGGCAGGCCAGGATACCAGCTCTGTCCCAACAGAAACCTGAATTGGTTGTTTCTCCATTCCAGTGGTTCTTAGAACAGTAATAGGCAATAGGAGGGTTTGGTTCGAGGAATAGGATGCTGGATTAAGCATCGGCCGATCCTAAAAGCGAACTTTTTTTTATTGCAGAATGGAGTCGGTTAACACACCAACATTTCATCATTCAAAAGCACATGCTTATTATAGTTAGTACAGAACATTGCACGGAGTCGTTCCACCAAAATCGCCAAACGGTCCTATGTCACCAACCGGTTCTATTCCTAAAACCAACCATCCCATAAGTGTTGCATGACAAATGACTGCTTCGTTGCTAGCTCTAGTAGATTTTTGCTGTAAAGGTCTTCAATTTCTCAAGTTGAGATGAAAGTCCTTGTAAAAACAAATTATGCAAATTTCGTATTTGAAACACTGAGGTCATGTCAATCCAAAGCACAATTTTTTTTTGTTAATATATTTTTTCTGCATGTAATCAAATTCATATAACCAGCTATAAGGCTTACAACAAGATCGACCATATTACTCAATCTGACAACTCCTGAAAAATTCATGTGGAAATACCACCTGGATAACATAATGAAAAAGAAAGAACTTATTAATCCCTTACCTTTCAGCAGATGAATAAGGCGAATGCCTGCGGTGAGAATGCTTGCTATGTGGAGACCGCGAAACTCGTCTAGAGATGAAACATAATGCTAAATGGGTAAGTGAAAGGATAAGAGATATATGAACCTGATGTTTCTTCTCTCAGAAGATACCTGCACTCATATCAATTCACAAGGCCTAGAACTAGAAGTATATCATTCCTATATTAATCAGAAGACTTACCATAGCAGATATGTGAAAGCAGTGCTCTTGAGGCACTGCCTCAAATAACATGAACCCATGACATATATAATATTAACATAGTTCAACAAAATACAACCCCCAGGCACAAACAAAAATCTCTAATCATTGCATTGGGACTTAAGTTCATTCATGATTAAAAAAAAACATCAAAAGCTAAGCAATTTGAATTGTGACTTCCAGATAACTAGAACAGAGTAAGGTCGGCCACATTTTACTGATACCAAACATAAAACAACTTTTAGGGTTAATTAATGTTGTCGACCATAAAACTAATACCATCTACAAACATGTTGGAGCTAATTAGCACATTTCTAACACCATTAATCTGCATTATAAATATGCATAAACATATAGATACCTGTTCTTAGATTTTGGAGCTGACGGGGACATGCTGCTTTTACGTGAATGAAGCTTTCTACAATAGAAAAAGGAAATTACCACACAGGGATAAAAATTAATACTATAACACATTATGAGCATTTAAGAATGACATATACCTCCTTTTCGCACTATCAGAAGGCTCATCGCTTGAGACACTCTCTCGACGTGAAGAACTCTCCTTCTTGGCCGAACTTCTTGCACTTGGTGATCGTGACCTTCTACTGCTATGACTACTTGAGCTCTTTGTAATTTGCCTTGACCTGTCCTCCTTCTCATGTTTCCCTTTCTCTCTTCTATCTATAGAATCCCTGCTTTTCTCTCTTACGTCCCTCTGATAATCCTTTCTATCTCCTTTTGCATCATCATGCTTAGAGTTTCCTCTGGAATGGGGTTCCCTTGTATCTGCTCCATGTTTCACACTCCTGTGAGAGCCTTTTTCCTCCTTGAAGTTACCCTTTTTATCAATATTTCCATACATGCTAGATTTATCATCGTCTTTATATTTTTTGGAGGAAGATTCAGATTCTTTTCTTCGAACAACCTTGGGCTCTTTCACAAAATCCTCATCATTGCTGCTCTTCCCTAAATCGCTCTGCACATTGCTATAATTTTCTGCATTATTGCCAGAATGTGGAACTTTTCCATTTGCTTTCTTGTCCAGGGCAGGAACCACATCCTTCAGCTGACTTGATATTTTGGCATCTGAAGGAACCTCCCTGCTATGTGTCTCATGAATGCGTAGATCTTGTTTACAATCCTCCCCTGATGAAGCATTCTGGATCGCAGAATTTTTTTCTTTATGATTTCCATGCTGTTCATCATTATTCGCTTTCTCGCCTGTAGATTATTTATTCTAGTTAATATATTTAAGTGGACCGCAAGGTTAACCAAGTTTTTTTTGAAGTACTTGCCTTCTTCTTGATGGGATGTGCCAGCTTTAGTTTCAGATGATAAATCTGACATTGGAACCTTATCCTCACCAGCACCCTCATCGTCCTCATCATCTGAATCATAACTAGCAAGGCCAAGAAGAGCACCACCTTTAGGGGAACTTCCAGTACCATCAGAATGATCAGCTGAGCTGACATTGGTTGGCTTAGCAGGGACAACTTTAGCTGAGACCTTCAGTCCCAGATGAGGCCCCTTCACGCTAGAAACTCTAGTGGGCTCAGTGGCTGCAATATAGAGGCAATAATTAGTAATGCAACATGTCTATTTAAATTTACAATCTAGTACATCACTCACGTTCAGTTGATGAATCGTCTTCATTCAAAACTTTAGTTGCAATCTCATCAAAAAGATCATCAGTAACCTGGAATGTGACAAGAAGATTAAAAAAAATACAAAAATGACATGATCTTGCCAGACTTAGCAAAGTAAACGTCATGTAAAAAACAAGACCTTTAAGAGAACTTCAGTTAATACACGCTTAATCTCCTGGTTGATTGCTGCCATCCGGGCTGCTTCAATTTCGTCCTGCAAATAATTTAAGTCCAGTAAAATCACTGTAAATAAAGAAGTTTATACTTTATACTAGTGTAGAGTTGTAGACAATAAAAGAAAATACGATAAAGGGATAGAGCTGGCACATTGTTTAGCTACGTTATCTAATTACCCTCTTAAAAAAATAATTAAAGTTGGCTTCCCTTTAAAATGGTGTTGATGCAGGCGCAATAGCTTTTTCAGAAGCTAGCGAATGGACCCAATGTTTTTTAAATATTCCAAAAGGCCCCAGATCTTCTTTTTTTTTTACAAATTTGCTGCATTTTTCTTGCGAACAAAAAAAATAAAACATCTGGGTAGTTTTTAGTAATATAATATGCACCTCATCATCTTCATCATCATCAGTGGACTTAGCTGAATCCATGCTTCTGCCGTCAGCCTGATCAGCACTTTTAAGTGTATTTTCAGTGTCTTCAGATCCCGTGGAATGAAACTCTGCTGGGTGTTGCACTGAAGCATTCATTGATGTAGATTTCTTCTTCAAAAGTTCTTCACGAAGCCAATTAGGCACTGGAGGCTGAACATTAGATTGCAAAAATCAGCCAAAGCACTTGACCACAGGAGCAGACACACATGGGAGTCTCCAGAAAAGAAAGTGGAAGAAAATGTTGACCCAAGGCGGGAGCAGCTGGCCCAACCGAGGAGAAGCCTTTCTACACCCCAAAAGCTAGCTCATGAGGTGAGGGACTCCCCCCACTTTTAAGTTGGTGCTACTCCCCCTAAACTTTCAATGTAGGACTATTCCAACAGAAAATGGAGGGAAAAGGAGAAATAAAAAACCCACTTTCTTTGATCTTTCTGCAACATTAAAAGGAGTGTTTGCATCCACAGGGAACCCTTCTGCCGCACCACCAACTCCAAACGCAGCAGGTGGAACATAACTTGAACCAGAAATTGCTCCAAAGAGTGGTGCAGCATGGACTGAAGGGTCCATCTGTAAGGAAAAAGGTAGGTATCACATATCTATGGTGCAAAGGAATACAGTAATAAAATAATAGAAATAAACCTGTGCTGCTTGTGGTGGAACAGAAGCTTGAGGAAAAAGTACTGTAGTAGATGGGGCCCATGATTGAGTTGGCACTGGATGTGCATCATGATCAGATGCTGCTGGAATAGTAGAATTGAAATTTGTTGTTCTATGCAGTGCCATGTCAGGAGCTTTTCTGCTATTAAATTCCAAAGGTTGATCGCTGGGATCAACTAAAGTCCTGGATGCTTGTCCATTGTGCCCAAAATGAGGTTGTTCCAGTGAGGGAGCAATATGCACACTGTTGGTTGCTTGCGGAAATCCATCTTGAATTGCTGAGGCAGTTGGAGGTGGCTTAGTCTGCGAGCTTGGATATTGAATCATAGCATTCCCAACACCTGTTATTGCATTGCAATATTTCATAGTCAAATATTAATTGGCATTAAGCCTGGATAAAACATGCCAGGTTATTCATCCAAACACTGATGAGCACATCCAACTAGATATTAGCTTTTCTAAAACGTGATTTTTATATGATTTCCAGCGTGAATGCCAGTACGAGAAATGAAGATTTTCAGTGCTTCAAAGTGAAAAAAGCTCAACAAAACATTTGTTCTATGTTAAGGAATTTAAGAGTGATGTAAAAATTATAGTAACATACACAGCATACCAGAGGTAAAAAATAGTAACATAATTATTGAATCCACTAATAAAGTGATTCTGAGTAGATATCTGAACTTTTCTCCAACCCAAGCAATCACCTCAAATATGACAACAGTGGAGCATACACAAACAATAACACTAGTTCAAATGTTTCGAGAAGGTAAAGTTGATTATATATCCTTTACTTTCTTAAATAAGTAGCTCTGTAGACTTGCAAGTCTTTTCCACATTTGAATCTGATGGTATTACCAGGAGAGACCATCCTTAATACGATTCAGGCTACACAGCAAATAAAATTGCCAAGCAAGCATACCTGGAGTAGAAGAATAATTATAAGATACCTCCTGCTCATAGGTGGATGGAAATGAACCAAAATGCTTTGCTGACGGCGCCACTGGACCTCCATCTGCAATATTATCTTCAGCTCCACTCTGAAACTGAAGACTCAAACAATAACATATACTAAGCAGTAGTAATAAGATATGGTACCTGAGAGATAGTTTGTTTCCCTGTGTTGTCCAGTCATTTGAAATGGTAGTTGGTCATTACTTGACTGAGGGATTGGTGGTCGCAAAGGTTCTGCTGGCAGACCAGCTGGTTGCTGATACTTATCCTGGTAACCGTAGTTATGAGCTTCTGGTCTATTTGAGGACAGGGCATGCTGTTGAATATGGTGGTTTTCTGTAACAGATTTAGCAGCAGCCCATGCCTTTGCCTTTGTAGCCCAATCTTCCTCATTGCCATGCCCTTCCAGTAGGGAGAGAAAAACAAATTGAAAAGGTCAACATGAATCATCACAAGTAACTAGGAGTACTCCTATTGTAAGGGATTTGTCTGCTCAAAAAAAAACTTAATTATGAATATCTTATTATCAAACATATGTAGGAATTCTTTTCAAGCACAGACCATAGAATGATTTAAGATATCAGACCAAAACCGAAAAAATGTTGTCTGATTTTTTTACTAAATAACACATGCATTTGCTGAATCAGAAAAGGCAAAGGATGGGTGGAAACAAGGAATACATGGGAAACAGGGAAAGACTATGCACTAATTAATAGAAGTGTAAACGACTAACTGTGATGGCCAAGGGCATCTAATTTTATAATAGCATTAAAATTCTAGCAACAAATGAAATCTTCTAATAAACATTCCCCCTGGAGAGAGATTATTATTGTTTTATGTGCATTTGGATGTGAAGGTGTTTGTTTGTGGGATTTTGAGAAGGCATGGTGTGTATAAGTTAGGCTCTTTTCGGGAAAAGCTAGCTCTCAAACACATTTACTACTAAAACATACTGGCCACTGGGTTTGGGCAGCACCCATAAAATGGTTCATAAACTTTTGTGTCAAAAGCAGCTGCAGATGTCCATGGTACTTGTTCGCTCACCGCTAGCGACTAGTTTAGTACAAACATCAAAGGCAACTTGCACAGTTGCACTCCACAAAACTGTTGAAATACATGCATATTCAATAAACATTTGTCCCTATGCATAGTGTTAGGAGTTTACACACACATGCCACAGCATAACAAGATTAATTATTAATGCCTGGCAGTAAATCATACTAGAGCATCTCCTTCACTAATAAAATTAGATCTAAAAGAACAGAGGCTTGGATTTAATCACAAACCTGTGTATCCATGATTTTGAGCCCACGATTGATTGGTCCAGGCCTGAAACAAAAGCAATGTCAACTAACAAAACATTATCTGAATTCAACAACAGAACAAATAAGAAAATAAAACAGAAGTTATGGGAAACATTGTGTCAATTAGATGGGATGTTGAAGCCAACTGAATGTAACATCACCAAGAGCACCAAACTAAATCCACCCAAGGAACAAGGCAAAAGGCAGACCAAAGAATTGATGACTACAGCATACTGAAAGGGAACCAAATTGTTCCAAGGCACTAAGGATTTGATGACTACAATGTAGGAGGTTTACTGAATGCATTTTAACAGATGATCTAGAGTTCTAGACCTTCATATTATATAAAATCTATTCATAAGAAAGTCGCCATTGCGAATAAATGAGAACTGAACAAGGACAAAACAATCCATCACTATTCACACAATCATCCCTCAGTGACTCATTTGACCAGTTCCACAACATCACAAATCCACCAAGGGTTACCTCACCCTAATCAAATACTGTATCACTGTCACACCCTTTCCAGAAACCCTACAGCCAACAGAGATCCTGAAGACCTGAACTACAAACCCTAATACAAAATAACCTACCAAACGTTTCTACCTTCTCCAAAAACGAATCCACAGGAAACTGGATAGACCCCCAACATACCTGACCCGGAGGCGGAGGCGGTGGAGGGTAGCTGGGCGGCGGAGGCTGGGCCGCCGCGGCCGCGGTGTGGTGAGGAGGCCAGGGATTCGCAGCCGCAGGAGGCAGCGGAGGTTGCTGCTGCTGCTGCATCGGCATCGGAGGGAGAGAGGGATGGTACCCATATAGCGACGGAGGGTGGCGTTGGGGTGGTCCCCACTGGTGGTGCTGGGGAGGGAACGGGTGGTTGGCGTGGGGAGGGTACGGCGGCGGGGCGTGCGCGGGGTACCAGTGGGGGTTCGCGTTGGAGGGAGGAGGCGGCGGCGCGTCGCCGGAGCCGGCGAACCGGCGTTGGTGGTGGAAGGCGTCCATGGAGGCGGAGGCGGAGGAACGGAGAGGGGAACGAATAGTCAGGTACAGACACGAGCTGCGGAGTACGGCGACTGGGTGGAAGTTTTTACACGGGTCGGTTTTGGTCGGCCTCCATTGGAGCTTTTGGGCCGATGGGCTCCCGTGTCTTTGGACCCGGGATGCACGTCAACGCGCGTAGGGCCGGTTGCACACTTGCACGTATATATTGTAAGCACTTTTCATCTTAATACCGGCCCCTTTTACAAATAGGAACCCAAAGAAAAGAAAAATTACAAAGAAGTCTAAAACTTCTATTCGTCTTCCTCGAAGCCCTCAGGGATCCGTTCGTCACCGCCGCCGAAGCCGCTTCCCAATCATCGTCGGACGCAAGAGCCAATCTTTAGAAAATGGAAGCTTAATTTTTAGGAGCGGATACAAGAATCTCGAAGTTAGAGCTGTACCAAAAGGCCCTTAGTTTTTCCTTACCACCCGGTGCATAAATTAATTTCCATTAGCACTAGCTCATCCACTTTAGAAGACGTGTATACGTGACTTGCTAATCATATAGTTGCCTAGCTATTAAAAATATAAGCATTTTTGGTACTCCTAAAATAGCTATATGAGTGGATGGAGAGAGCAGTCATGTATCTTTTTTTTTTGCCTTTGGTGGTAATGCTTTTTAAGACGCGGTAACGCATACGGTGTCACCACCTCGGAGGCTTGGAGAGTGAGGAGTGAGGACACGTAGATGTTGGGGGGGAAGAGGTGCGACACCACTTTTCTTGTTGTAAGCACCGTAGTAGCGTAGATGCCATGCGATACCAAGGATGTTGTTGCTTAGTGGATGAGCGACAACAAGTGCGCAACGTAGCAGTATATTCGTTCGATTTTGTGGAAAGACAACATGACACAACCGTCGAAGATATGTCATATGTAGCAAGCGACAACATGCAAAAGCAATTATTTCCATTCTAACTCATCATGGACCAACTCCATGGCATGCAAAATAAGACAATTATAGAAGACAAACACACTATTAACGTTTGATCCAAAAGATGAAGCTATGAGCTGATCTCACGAGTCATGGCTGCAAGGATTGCAAGAAGATATTTTTTGCTTGCCTCTTTGTCATCGGCGTGAGACAAGGAGGAAGGGGGGAGGGGGAGAGATGGAGGCGAGAGAGGGAGGGAGGGACGTGGTGGTGCTTAGGATGAGACCTGGTCTGACTTTAAACAATTTACAGTTGTCACATTGACATATAGACACATCTTGTTGTGGCTTATATGTCAATGACACAACTATAAACTGGTTAAAGCTAGAAGATCCACTTCCACGGAGTTTAAGACAAACACAATAATGATTCGGAATACTAAGGAGCGGAGCTAAAAACAGCAGCACAGATGGAGCGGTCTTGATCCTGAACTACAGCTCTGCTCCACTTTAACTTATAAATTTTACTAAGAAAAGCACTGCGATTAAACAGAACTGTAGATTCTAAACATAGCACTACAGGAGAACATTGAAGTCAAGAATAGGTTCAATGATTAACGCTTCACAGATCACTACAGGAATAACATACAAGCAGGCAATAAATAAGCAGTTTGCACAAAGCGAGATCTCCCACGGTCACTACTCACTAGACTATTTCTCCAGGCGAACTGCACAAATGCACTCTCGACTCTCCTCTCCACCCTCCGTCTCAAAGAGTTTTTCAGTCTTGAGCTAGCCAACTTGGCACGCTAGGAAACAGATACATCACATGATTTCACATTGCAGGCAAACTCGGCTGATTTCCATCCAAGATAAGCAGTGATTCCCCAAGTAGCTTTTGTGCCTCCTCTCTCCTCCTGCAAAACAATAGCAAGAAAAGCATAATCTCAGAAAAGTGATTTACGTGCTTGTGCCAAAAGGGATCCGAATAGGGTCATACATTGTAATGTAAGTTGCATAATGAAGGTTATAAGGTTTGGAAGTAAAAATTAAACCTATGACCTTTTCTGAAACAGCATGATGGATGAAAGTTTCAGCACCCATTCTTAGTTAGAACTTGGAGTCTACTTGAAGGCTTCAAAAGCTAAAGAAGGTTTAGCTACTTACTGCTTTATATCTTCAATTGCTTCTTTACGACGTTGTATCTGGTTCTCAAGCATGTGAATCAGTGTGGCTCTGGCCTAAAATGTATTTAAAAGTGGGAAATCATTTGAAAGAATATTTGAGGCAAGGTAATCATTCGTACAGTGGAATAAAAGTTGAGGCTCTTACTTGGTGAGGCCGTAGGGAATTGAGAAGGTGGTGCAGGTTCTTGAAAATGAGTGAAATATCTTCTACTCTACGAGCATACTGTGATGGTCTCTCCACTAAAATATCTGCTAGCTCCAAAATATGGAGCTGAAGCTCTCTGTTCAGGGTCCTTAGCTCCTTCTTAAAATCTGAAGATAATTGGTTGTTCAAAGAGACAGCTTGTTAAATAAAAGAACTTCTTCAGTGCTGAAAGTAATAGAACAGATGATTTATTCGGTCTGATCAGAAGTGTGTAAGCTTAACATGGAAGCCGTAATAATTTTAATAAATCACAATGTAATGCCTCTACAGTCAAACAGATACATGCAGTCAGGAATTGCACATACCGATATTTGGGCTCTTCGGATAAAGCTGACGAACACCTTGATCCTCTAAGCTTGGCAGCACCACCTCTGTCTAGAGAGCATACAGGTCAAGGCATAGTCAGTTTAACACATGTAACAGCACAATATAAAGAAGGGTACAATAAGCAACATACGGTGTAGGTGGCACCAAAGAGTTGGTATGGTCCATCAACTGGTGGTGGAGGTTCGGGTGCAGATGAGGGATCCTTTTCGTAATCCTTGTATAATCGGTAATATGGAGGAGGTGGAGGATATGCTGACGATGTGGCCATTGCCAAAATCAACTAGCTTCCAAGCTGTCCATTACAGAATTTGATAATTGCAACATTTGATGTGCCCAATGTTTTCTCGAGCTCAATAGATTGAATCTAATTGATATTCTTAAGATGTAAAATGGAAACCTAATCAAATTCTCCCTAGAACCACCAACTTCATTTAGATTTAAAATGTGTTGTGTTTAATAATCTGTGGTCGAATGAAACTCAGGATAGTCATTGCAGTTGCAGGTCTTGCAACATTATATCATCCAGAGGGGCAATTGTGTCCTTGCACCTATTTTGGAATGAATTTGTGGTTTTACCCCCCTCTTTTAGGGTTTGAGATTTTGCCCTTGTATTTTTCCACCAAAGCTCCGGTTTTACCCTGGTCTGTTAAGTCATCTTAACAGTGTTACTTTTGTGGGAAAAAAACAAGTATAACCAGGCATATTGTTGAGTAATTGCTCCTGCGCTCCTACTTTTATATAGTTGTGTTTTGCCCTTTTCGATATCAGGGATTTTGACACAAACTTTGCCACTGCCAGCATGCCAATGGTTCAGAGTAAAATTTAATTGCATCTATGTTTATGTTTGTAACTAAAGAGTTATAAATATGCTATCGGCTATCCCACCAAAATCAAAACAACAAATGGTAAAAATAGTGTATAAATATCACACAACAAGGTATTGTCGCCCCTGCTAGCACTAGCACTACGAATGCTGAATTCTCTAAAACATTCTGAGCTTCCAATCACAAAATCTATCGGATCTATAAAATAAGATCGCATCTGTTCTTGGAAAATAAGAGGGGGAACAAGAGCATAAAATCATCACATATCAATGAACTGGCCCACTAATTCAACCAACAATAGCTAACCTCAAAACAGTCTGCCCCGCGCCGGGGCCTGGAGGTGGATACCGAATGCTCCCGGCGCGGCGACGGCGGAGGCGGAGACGAGCGGCCGAACCGGAAGGAGATCCAAGGGTTTGGTTACTTGGTGGTAATGGGCCAGAAGCCCAACTCAGATCCGTGAGCTACATCTCGGCCGTCCATTTGAGATCGAACGGTTTACATTACTTCAGGGTAGGTTATTTTCTGTCTCTGTCCCTCTATTAAAGATATTTTTAAAAAGAGGCCTCCACCTTCCGCCTCCGCAAGAAAGAAAAGAGGGGAAGCAAAGCACAGAGGCGGCCGTCGCTCGCAGCAGCAAACAACAACACAACCCGCACGCACCGCCCGCCGCAGATCTGTGGCCGCGCTAGGGTTTCCTCGCCGCCGACTCGAGCGGGAGTAGGGAGAGGACTGCGACGAGCAGCCGGCAGCGGCGGCGGCGGCGGAGATGGACGTGGTGAAGGCGGCGCAGCTCTCGGGGCGGACACTGGAGAAGGTTGTCGTCCACCCGCTGGTGCTGCTCAGCATCGTCGACCACTACAACCGCGTCGCCCGCGACACCCGCAAGCGCGTCGTCGGCGTGCTCCTCGGCACCTCATCGCGCGGCTCCGTCGATGTCACCAACTCCTACGCCGGTAACCCTTCCCCTGCGGTCCATGTCGTCGCCTTAGGGTTTGCGTGTGTTGGATCAGCCCCCTTTGTTTCCGGGGGATCTGCGCTGCTAGTTTGGCCTTAGGGTTCGCGCAACTAGTGGCGATTGTGGATGTTGTTAGATCTATCGGCGTGAATTGTCTTGAACATGCACAATTAGATCTTTGGAGTTATTCTAGTGTCAACTTACTGTATTTATTAGCTTGCTGTTGCACTTTGTTTTGCAGTGCCGTTTGAGGAGGATGACAAGGATCCGAGGATCTGGTTCCTTGATCATAATTACCACGAATCGATGTTCTCCATGTTCAAGAGGATCAACGGTATGCAGTTTGGAAGTCTTCATTTTGTTTGACCTGCCCTATGTAACTGATTGTGTGGTACTTACGAGCTGTTCGTCGTGTAGCCAAGGAGCATGTTGTTGGCTGGTACAGCACTGGTCCAAAACTCAGGGAGAACGACTTGGATATCCACGCACTTTTCAACAAGTATGTTATGTACTGAACCTATGTATGCTGCAATTGTTCTGAATTTATATTCTTGACTAGATATGGTTTTGGAGTGCCACTAATTTCATTTTTAGAATTTCTGCCACCAAACATATGAAGCATCATAGACTTTCAGCAGGCCAGTATAACAGAATGAGCTGTTTAATATATATCGTAGATTTAATAGTGTTTCCACTCCCTACTGTTAACACGAGAAAGCAAGTTGAATGCCACTTGTGTGTATAACTTTGCTCTGGTGCACTGGACAGAACCTTCTAGACAATTCATAGCTAGTCCTACATTATCTTAGCCGACTGTTTGGTGCTAATCTTTCAGCACATTCATCACCCTAACCATAGGAGTAAACCTGTATGATCAAACTAACACATGGGTTTGTAAAGTCATTCACAAATATTGGTGGCATTAAAACTTAATAGATCATGTTAAATACCTGAAGCTGCTTATTTATTTTCTCTTTAGTCTTTACTACCTTTCTGTATCTTTTTAGGCGTGCTTGAATTTGTTGGTGAAAGCAGCAGCAGTTTTTCCCTTGCTTGTGCCATGTTTCTCTTGGTGCTTGCTCTTCATGGTAGCTAATTTAGTTCTTCTGCTTTTAAATTGCAGCTATGTTCCTAACCCTGTCCTAGTGATTATTGATGTTCAACCCAAGGAGTTAGGAATACCCACCAAAGCATACTATGCTGTGGAAGAGGTTAAAGAGGTTAGTGTGCGATCTAAGAAGTTGGAACTTGGAAGTTTATTGTGCTTGCTTACTGTCTTTCCTTCTTAACGAATGTACATGTTAACTTTTTTATAGAATGCCACTCAGAAAAGTCAAAAGGTCTTTGTTCATGTTCCTTCAGAAATAGCTGCCCATGAAGTTGAGGAAATTGGTAAGGCTATTTCTTCTGTTTTTCCTGACAAAAAGCGATGCTATGTGCATTTTACAAGTTACAGATGGAAACTGAAAAGTGATGTAGGTTCTTGTTAGCTAGCTCATTTTGAACTTAAATATAATGATGCAAGGGAGGTTTTCCTCGCCAATAGTTTTTTTATTGACTGGTTTATGCTTATGCTACATATAGGTGTTGAGCACCTTCTCAGGGACGTCAAGGACACAACAATAAGCACACTTGCAACAGAGGTAATATTTCAGAAGAATATGCATTTTCTGCTAGCAAGCTGCTTGATTAATCTATTCCTTTGTCAATGAAGGTAACCAGCAAGCTTGCAGCCTTGAAAGGACTGGATGCAAGGCTGAGGGAGATCCGTGGATACTTAGATCTTGTAATTGAAGGGAAGCTCCCGCTGAATCACGAGATTTTGTACCATTTGCAGGTTTGTCTTCCACTTGTTTTCTATTGGTATTTTGAGTTACATGCCTCCAATTCTCTTGCATTGCACACACTAATATATTCTACTTAGACTTGGTCTGCACCTGAAAGTAACATTCCACTGTCCTTTGATTTTTATGTAATTTTTTCTTTGAGATATACACCTCAGTTATTGAGGTTATCAGGAATTCAGTATCGGTAAACAAATCATGTTACACTTCCAAAGAAAAATATATTTTTTTAATAAAGGTATATATCTTTTCTTGTATATGAGTTGACAATTGTTACATATTGGAATGTGCTGCCACTGGTTTTTTTTATGTGATATCACTGGCATATTTTTTGCCATAAATTGAACACAAAAGATATAATGGAGTTTTTGGAATTCAAATGACCACGTCATGCTTTTTATATAGTTATGATCTGTTTAGAATGCTTCGTTGTCTAGTGTTCTTATTCAGCTTGCCCCTGACCTTATGTAGTAGTAGTATAAGAAAAATGTGGTACATCATGAAATCTAAACAACAATATAAAAGTAAGGTTCAAGATATAAGCCTCGACAGTCTGTTACATGTAACTTGCCAACAATTTTTAACTCAAATTCAAAGTTTGCTGAAGCAATGTTACTGATGGAATCAATGACCTGTTTATTTTTTAAAAATTTGCAGGATGTGTTTAATCTACTCCCCAATCTCAACGTAAACGAGCTTATTAAAGCCTTTGCAGGTAACCACACATCTTCTCACCAATGTACTAGTACTGAGCTGTATCTGCTGCCTTGGTTTCTTATAACATTTTTTTGTACTGTTCTTTCCTGCAGTGAAAACAAACGATATGATGTTGGTCATATACTTGTCTTCTCTTATCCGGAGTGTCATCGCACTCCATAACTTGATCAACAACAAGGTAAGCTGTTTCTATAGAAGATCCAGGAGTAAGGAGTTATCTATCCTTTTATCATAATACTTTCTTTTATTTGATTCCAGATGCTAAACAAGGAGCATGAGAAGGCCGAGGATTCGAAGCCAACCGCCATACCTAGTGCTGCTGGTAGCTGAATGTGCATTTTTTTGGCCTTGCGTTGGGCTAGTGATTTTGTACCCAGTGGAAGCCAAAAAAATGTGAAATGTTAGCATGGTGTTGTCAGAACCAATTGTCTTGGCCTTGTTTTTACACCTTTGATGTTTATTTCATGTACGATAAGGTCAACGGCAAACTTTACATTCTGTGAGCTTTAGGTCATATCTCTTGAGCTTTCATCTTGATTATATACTGTTCCATGGGCTGCATCATGTTTTGTGATGTGGATCGTCTTATGATTAACTTGTAGTAAATGTGTACTTGCAAACCATTACTCCGCCTGTAGCAATATTTTTCAGTGAAAACATGCTTGATCGGACAGATTTTTCTTGGGAAGCTTATTCTGCCGCCAGCTCCCACTGTACCCTGGGTGATGTAGAGATGTAATTCCGCAGTGATGTAGATGTGGTAAAACGGTTTAACGCTAGTATAAGCTTGAGCAGGTGCATTGCTCATCGTTTTTAACTTTGGACCACTTTACAGTTTGTATACAATACGTGCTCAGATGAGCAGATTTCACCGAGAATTCGAGTTTGATTGACACAGTATCCAAATAAATTTGTCGAAATCGTTTGCTAGAGCCGCGTGATGCGTGCGCTGATCAAACAACTCGCCGAAATTCATAAGCCGTAGCGAATCCTCCAAAATCCATCACCAATTTCACCGTCGCGATTCACCAACGCAAGGCGCGAGAACAGTTACCCTCATGGCCTTCTCCTCTTTCTCGTGGCCGTTCCGCCGCCGAGGCAGCGGAGGCGGAGGCGGCCCGAGCAAACCCTCCTCTTCGGCCGCCGCCGCCGCGGCGGGGAACGACGAGGAGCTGGGCGTGACGCCGCAGCTGCTCGACTTCCTCCGGACGCTCTCCCCCGACACCTTCAAATCCTCCGCGCTCCAGCTCCAAGGCAGGCAACAACGCCCACACTCCTTTCCATCTCCATCTCGATTCCAACCTTCCCCACTCTGATCCGGCTCGATCGTGATGTGATGTCGTTGTGTGCTGCTGCTGCTTGCAGGAGGAGGATTGGCGGGGGCGGAAGCTGGCGAGCTCAGCGGATGGCAGGAGCGGCATGCCGTGCTCGTGCTCTCCAAAGCCAAGGTATAGGCTTCCCGGCGGGATCTCGTTCTGTATCGCTCACTTCTCTGTGTGGTATCTATTGAGAATGTTGTGGAGGTTTGAGCAACGCTTGCATACTTGATGCAGGAATTGGCTAAGATCCGGTACGATCTGTGCCCGCGCCACATGAAGGACAAGCAGTTCTGGAGGATATACTTTCTGCTAGCTAAGAGTTACACTTCACCGTAAGCTCCCATTCTGAAATTTATATCTCATCAGATAAGTTACTTGAGCCCTTGTACATATTCAGAAAGTTGGGTTTACTGAACCTAATGAGTATGCACAGCATGATATTGTCCATTAACTGCAATCTTCATGATGTTTTGGTGCTACTTCTAGATCTAATTGCAGTCTACATACTAAGATTTTTGTTAATTATATCATGGAATGTTGGAAGGTTATTGTTCTCCATTGTACCTCGTCAACTTTAGTTACCTGAAAGACCAAAACATAGATATACAGAAAATTGAATTAATCATCTTTAATTGGTCTGAATAATTATATGTCCTGAGATTTAGAAGTACTGTAAGGTATACATAGGCTATTCTTGGGATTCAGCCTTGCTAAATAGAAGTGCAGAAGTTTAAGGGTTCAGGTTTAATTTATAGACAGTCATGTAAGGTAGGCAGTAGACCAAATTTACAGTTAGCTCCTCTTTAGCCTCGCAGGAATTTGCTATCAGCTTTGCTCATCAGCAGCATCTAGCTATGCAATCGACATACGCTGCTATTCGGTGTTCAATGATCAGCTGCAGAAGTCTATGGATTGCATGTTCTCCTTATCCCCTATTACCATGGATCATGGACAATTGACACAATCAAGGCATCAACATCTGAACATACATGTTCCTGTTTTTGTAGGTATGAGCTACGAGCCATACAAAAGGAGAAGGTAAGAAAGATGGAGATAGAAAATGGGAAGGAAAAAGATGTTACTACTGTTGAGGTGGAGATGCAAGAATCAAAATGCAGTAGGGATTCTCGACCATCACCAGGTGATGAAGATTCTGGTGATTCATAGTTAGTGTTCTTGAGTGAATATTAGGTCATGCTGACAGTCCTTTCAAATGAATCTATTCGTTTTTGGGTCTCATGCTTTCAGTTGATTGTCATCAGCTTGAAAACTGTATCAGAAGAAACACCGACGCGTAGCCCGAATATGCATGCAACTTCTGGCTCAATGAAGTAACGTGCACCATATTGTAAATTTATAATGCCTGAATGTGCAGTAAACAAATGTTGAAAATTGGAATCAAAGTGGTTCTTTTGCAGTACGCAGCATCTACGTAAACAAATGAATCATACTAAGCTAATGCGACAGGAAAATGAACTCAAACACATAAGCAAATCTCTCCTGTAACTGAGAACTACAAAATTGTATTAGCAACTGAGTATAATAATGTCATAAGCGTTGAGCAGCATTACACGACATTGATAAGACCCACTGCACATGCTAGTAGCTCCTGCAGCAAATCACGGCCTCTTCTAGCCTAAAATCATACACGATATAACCCAGAAATCCTGCTCAAAGTTGTTCTCAAGCCATAGCATCAAAATCATCCAATTCCCCATTATACTCCAGGACCTTTCTCTTAATCTTTGAGGAGTCAACCCAGGTGATGAAGTCCTCCATGTTCCTTGTTACAAGAAAGGCTGGATCAGTGACTGTCTCTGGGCCTACACGCACATGACCTTGCTGTATGTATGTCACAGCCTCTTTAAGGTGTTCTGCGAACTTGAGCTTCACCATGACTGTTGCAAGCCTCCGCCTACAATGATTTGACGATATAAACAGTGAGTGGTGCACGATATGTCAGGCCTCCTCCAACTTTAGTCTGGTGTGGTGTGCTAATCAAAGTGGTAGTGCTTGTTAAGTTGTTAGCCATGATAATTCTCATTTATGTTGAAGCAGCGGTACAACACTCGGAACACACAGCAGGGTATATTATAAACTCTAACAGCTTGATTTAAGCAAGAACTACAAATGGAAAAAAAAACAGCTGACAAATGAGACACGCTATTCAACATTGGTTCGACAGAGAATGAGTAAACATTCACCACTAAACGGTAAAAGAAGGCGAGAGAGAGAGAGAGAGAGAGAAAGACCTGCAAAAGGAGCTCACTGAAAGTTTTTCACATGTTAACAGGCTCTTTTTTGTTGGAATCACACCCATGTTGTACCTGAAATTTCAGAAATTTCATCAAACTACACATATGATTAAATCAGTCAGTAAATTCAAAATCTGGAGATGGCACTGATAACTTGAACAAGAGAAGCATACAAACTCAAAGCTCACAGTTCTATATGAAGTACCCAAGCATATTGGATCCATTGTTTGGAGGAAGAAACATTAAACTATAAGTTACATACAAACATTGAAAGCTCACAGTTCTATATGAAGTACCCAAGCATATTGGATCCATTGTTTGGAGGAGAAATATTAAACTGTAAGTTCTTCTTAGCAGTTAGCGGCTTAGCGCAACTAATGGTTTATCAATCTTCTAGTCCAGCCAAGCTCTAAACTGTGGGAGTGGACTACCGATGTTCGTAGGTAGGTTATCGAAACAATTATGTCCCTGGACATAAGCTGATAATCATAGGCAGGTTATCGAAACAATTATGTCCCTGGACATGAACTCATGAAGTAGTGGAAAATACTGAGAAGCCTAAATTGCAAATACACTCAATTTGGTAATTCAAATATATACACAGGCACACAGCCCCTTAAACACCTAAAATAGTTGTTGTGCTATATTATAATCATCATTTAAAGCATTATATAAAAGGAAGTAAATTTCCCTGAGCAAATTTCGTCTCTAACTGTGTGACAAATCAGCGAACAGCAAATTTGTGTGCTTAACGTGCTGGCAGGATCATGTAGACCCTAATTTGCATGCAAACAATGGAAGCGACAGTAACTTACAGCTTCTCAAGCAACATATCTGTCATCTCCGTTCTGTAAGGGTCTCTAGGATCCATTTGCTTTATAATGTTAACAAGCTTTTGCACCATTAGGCATATCCCATTGTACCTGTCACCACCCAAAAATAATCACAAATTCGCAGCACATTCATGGACAGAATGAATCCTAAAACGGGAAATAGCACACCGATAATCCTTGAACCAATCGATGCGGTACGACCTAATAATCTAGAGAGGAGAGTAAGTGAGAGTGAGGAGGGGAGGGGATCGGTTAGTAATACTTCTTGTAGTCGTCCCTCTCGACGAGGAGGTATCGCTGCGTGATGATGGCGTCGCGGTGGCCGCGCTCCCTCTTGAAGTCGAGGAAGTTGGTCTTCTTGAGGAGCTTCTGCTCATGGAACTTGAACTTCCTCATCCTTCACGCTGCGAAGGCTTGAGAAACGCACGGCAAGCTCTCGGCCGCTCCGGTTGGCGGCGCGGCGAACTCGCGGGAGTCGGAGGGCAGCGAAGGGATCCGGCGCCGGACTAGGGTTTGGAGGCTTTGGAGCTTTGTGGGTTCTGCTTTGGGCCGTATGGGCCTTTATGGGCTATGACGTTCCCATTCCCCTGTCTGAAATTCATAAAACGACCGCTTTTGAAGAGGTAATTTTTTTTTTTCGCATTCATCGTTTTCACGATGGCCGCAAAGTATCTGTGAACCAAAAGGCTATGATCGGTTGGCTGTTCTGATTTATGATTTTCAGCAGCAGCCCATTAGATAGCAGTGGGATTAGCACGAATACTCTTGTTTCAAAGGCCTCCTCCAATAAATATATATATATATAATATATATATAAGCCAACTTATATAATTTTTAATAAAGAAGAGATAAAAGTTATTTCTTATACAAAAGAGACAGTCTCTTGCACAAACTATAAAGCTATGTGCACATGATATGTAGTGTCATTTATCTTATAACCATATGTTAATAGTTAGACCATTAGAGAAGTTGTCTTTTAAACCACTTAGAGATAGCAGCTATCTATAACCATTGAAAAATGCCTAATTGCTGCTGTCATGCAGTAGCCACAACCATCCAATGTGAGCCAAAGGCTACTGTGAAACCGGATCAATTGTTAGGGTCTACTGGGCAAGAGTAATGGTATAATTTCATCGTATGTAAATAGGGTGTCACGCGTAATATAGAGTGACGAGGAAGAAAATCGATGTTTGTCGATTAATCGACAGTCTATTAAACGGTTTATCATATATTATATCCGGTTTTGTAATTCGTAATGTTTTGGACAACGACATGATCTTTAAAATATATCTTTGACCACTATTTTTCATTAGAATAAATATCCAAAAATTATATTTTTATAAATGTACCTTTTAAGACAAATCTATACATTCAATCTTCAAGTTTTAAAACTAAAACTTTAAAGTAATTCATAAGCAGAAATTTAAAAGTTTAGCTTAAACTTTGTGCCAAACCGTAAAAAATTATGGAACCAAAGAGAGAGACAACCAAAAAAATATCAAGTATCTAATTCATATATGCTGTAAAAAAAGATAAATACTAGTACTAGACAATATTTGTGGGATATATTTTGTCCCTATCCAATTTTTTGGATGGAGGTTGTAGACAATAGACAATATTTGTGAGATATATTTCGATAAAAAAACTTTTGCCGGATTTCATTGCCCGTAATTGCATGGTAAATACTCCTAGACTTTCCTGGTAAACCAGCTAAAATCCTTAACCACGTCCTAAAACAGCAGTACAATGTGCCTCCTGTGCCCATGCCACAATGTTCCCGAGCCGCACGTGTAGTGTGCCCAGTTTTGCCTCGCGATAACGTAACGGAACGGGACGGAACCGATCGGACGGCGGAGAAGAAGAACAGAGGACGCGACGCAAGGACGATGGGGGTACAAAAAGGCGAAAGGACTAAACCGCAAAAAGAAAAGGCCGAGAAAGGACTACGGACTCGGAGGCAAGGCAGGTGATGATGGGGCGCAACGGCGTGCGGCTTGGTCCACACAGCCCCGCCGTCCCGGCCCGCAGGGGTATCAACACACATGCAGCGGGGCCCACGGCCCACATGGTCGCTCGCTACCGAATCACCAATCGGTTTCAGTGTTCAGTTGTTCAGCAGCGGCACAGTAAAAAACACTGGAGTACGTAGACCAACCGAACCAGACGCTCACGAGAGTCTCTTTTCTTTCGTTTCAGTCTTACACGATACACATGGTAATCTCTCTCTCCGTCCCCGCATACAGGTGAGCTCACAGCTTTAGGATATTTATTCGTCCTTGTAATAATTGGACTGGATTAGCCGATGGGCAGGGGTTTAGTACTGGAAAACGGTTTCCTCCCGTCCTCCCTGATTACCACATTATTGCAGGCTAGCCTGCTCTAATCTAGTCAGAGGTGTAATCTTAAGGAGAGACATAGACAGGGGTCGTCAGAGAAGAGGAAGAAGAAAATTAGAAGAGGGCATGATTTAAGGCTGATCTGACCCGTAATTCTCTGATATAGAGAGAATATTTTCAGATTGCTGTAAAGTGTAGAGCAAAACAAAGTCACCTGGTTGTTTCAGTGATCAGTGTTCTGTTCGGTGCAAAGTGGACGGCCATACCGTTATCTGTTGAGATTCCACTATAAAGCAGTAGAGCAATTTTTTAAAAAAAATAAATCAGCTTTCTGAATTATGGTTGTACTAACTTGTAACTTTATGAGCCTGACGATCTCTTCAGGCTTATTAAGCAGCTTAATTTTCAGTCTAAGATAAACGAGCAGAAAATAGTTGACTGCCGCACACAACATTGATAGCAGTAGCTGGGAATACTTAAGTTGCAGTATCAATTATCAGCCCATAATTCCGATCGGTAGCTGGTCGATGCATCCATGATAATACCTTAATCATTGCAAACAGCCTAGCGACAGCTTCAACAAATAGTCTACTACTAAGCTTGCACTAACTCCTCCATTCTTTTCCCGGAACAACTAATCAAAAGGAGAAGATACCGTGTCAAATCCTTTTTTAGTTAAGATACCTCTAATCAAGCACATAATCCGTACGGTCCAAAAGTAAGAAGCTTCAGTTCACCCAGAAATGGAGTCACAAGTAAATGCATGACAGAGAAAATTATACCAAGAGACAGTGAGAGTATGTGAAGAATGAATGTTTCAATTCACTTGCAATGTTGGCAGAATCGCAGTAGTACAGTTATTTACAAAGGCGAATTATTAAGTGACAAGAGAAAAAGGAAGAAGAAGAATAAGAAAGAATAAAAATCTCCGGCTCTAAATAATTTTCCCGGATTTTGACAAGGGAATGGATGACTAGACTTGGCCGTCTCAAAATCCTAAGACTTACTCAGCCATCTCACTTCACCGCCACCGGCCGGCCGGCCGCCGCTCTCTCTCTTTCTTGCTCCGGCGAGCCTCAGCTCCTCTCAAATTGCCATGGAAGGAGAGGCAAAAAAAGAAGAAAAAGAAAAAAATGGTGGCATGAACGCGTCGCGCAATGGCGTCCGTCGTGGTGGGATGATGACGTCACCACACGGCCTTGTCGGCGGCGGCAATGCCGCGGAGGAGAGGGAGGGACTCGCCGGCGGCGGCGCAGCAGCAGGAGAGGGCGCCGCTCTGGATGTCGTCGAGGGTGAGGAACCGCGCGGCGGAGGACGGCGAGGAGAGGTGGCGGAGGACGTGCTCGAAGAGCACCTCGTCGCAGGGGAGCGCGACGGGGCCGGACGCGCCCGAGGGGAACCCGTACTCCTCCTCTGCCTGACGGAGCAGCTCCCGGAACACCGGGTGGTTGAGGTGCGCAGCCCTCACCACGAACCGCCGCGACGCGCCGCCGACGCACACCGCGACGTGCCCCGCCGGCACGAACTCCCCCGCCGCCGTCGACGCCGCGCGCGCCGCCGCGCGCGAACGCCACCGCCGCAGCGTGTGCCTGAGCCAGACGATGTAGCGGATCTTGCTGCATTTGGCCATCGGCGGCGAACGGCGGCGGCGCGGTGGGACGGATCGGAAGGTGTTCGTCCGTTGGTTGGCGTTGGGTTAATTGCGTGCAGCTTGAGTGGGGAAGAGTTGGTGAAATGGAGGACGAGCTAGCTGGCTTTTCGAGTGGGCGAGGCGGGGACGTTTTATAGGACGGGACAGAGGATTTGGGGAAATGTTTGAGTCGTCCAGTTGGCTTACAAGGTTTTTAAATGCAACGAGATGTGACTCTATCCCTTCTATTTTATATAGAACCAATTATTAAATTTTTTTCTTTCTTATCTTAGTGTTTCAAGGTCGTTTTGGTATGCAGGAAAATAAACCTAAAAAAACTCATTTGGATTGGTACTTGCAGCACAAGAGTTCACTTGGGTGTGTGTCGTTCATGCATATTGTTCCGTTGTTCAATTTGCAGGGGAGCCAATATATACGATCAATTGGGGTAGAAGTATTTGTGTTATTGTCTTTGCTTTGAGCTATAATGGTGATTTTACGTCTCTTTTAAGGGCTTGTGATCTACGTACATGCTCCACCCTACAAAGAAAAGTTATGTCGTGAATTATCCATAATGGCATAAAAAGCTGCTATGGATGTTGACTTCACGATTCTTCTTAAATTCAAATTTTGTAAAAAAAAAAGATAAGTTAGTCCCTTATGAATTCTCTATACCGAGTATGACTACTCTATATTTCACGGTTGATTGGTGTATGGTTAATTAAGTATTAACTATTCTAAACTCAGATAATGAATTTATTTGATTGTTAGGTGACTTCAAAAGTTTTTTAGATTTTTTACCGTTCAGCAACTTGACAAATGTGCACATAATAATCTAGGGAAGTAGCGGGCCAAACTTTAGTAGAAATAAAAATGCAACATAAGAGTTAGAAAAAATCCCTCATAAGGGTTAGCTAGTTGGTAGTATAAGGGAGAGAGGGTCATGGTTGGATGAAGATCTAGATGGAAAATGCTGATGCGGTTATTAGACATGTGAAAAAGACACATGATTGGAGAACCACGCTGTTTTTTCTTTTTCATTTTTTGTGAGTTGTTCTTTATTACTCTCTCCATCCACAAATGATCTTCACATAAGCACATTAGAAAAATCTACAAATGATCTTCGTATTACGTTTGCATTCAGAGAAATTTTAGGTGGGTTAACTGCCTCGCATGAAAAAGGTTGCACGGAGAGAACGTGTTAGTTTTCTGTGAGCTGCATGCAATTTCTTCTCCTTTAAACCTGTGCATGCAGCGTTTGACTTTATTTCTTCTCCATAAACGAGGGGATTAAGTGCATGCAAACCTGTGCATGCGTGGAGTTAATTTCTCCTTGGTTTGGGTGACAAAATGAAATATGAAGATCAATTGAAAATAGAGGGAGTACTCCACATCCACAGCGCACCAATGAAGGTCGAGCTCTTATCTCAATGTTTTCCTCTAGAAAATACTGTAGCTATTCCATCTAAGAATAAGAACAAAATCGCAAAAACTGTACCCATGTTATAATCTGGTATCATGTGTACTACAACTTTTTTTAAAAAAAAACCGAAAAAAGTTGTAGTACACATGTGTACCAACTTGTACGAGCTAATAACTCCACTGTGATTTTGAGTTATAATTTCTCAGTGATAAATAATATATACAAACGATTTTTTTTTGGGGGGGAGCCAAATGTGATGTGTGCAAATTAGCCTCTCTCTTTTTTTCCTAAGAAATGAGGATTTCTTTGCAAAACTCATACACTACGCCATTTCCATCTCCAACTTATCAATGGATTCCCATTTCCCGCGTGGATAACATGAGCCCAATCAGGATCCCTCCACAATTAAATACCCTTGCATTTTGTAGGTTCATATCATACATATACACATTCAAAACGCTGGAGATGCGAGGACAAACCACGGACTGCTTGCGATCTTTCTGAAACAGGAAGAGCAGAGTGCACCACAAGGCAGTGTCTAACACATTTTGGCATTTTGCAAACGTGTGACCGAATGCCCGTCGCCTTCACAGCCACTATAGCGAGCTCACTTCCTATTCCTATTTAGCCGCTGCAAATCCAAAACAGGAGACGCATATGTCGTGCCACATCAGTGAAACCCCAAGCTAGCTGGCTAAACCGGGCTCACAATCTCACATCATCGCGAAGTCCCTTCACATCGCCGGTGTTATGTGTGTGTGTGTCGAGACGAGAGATGATCTAGACGAGCTAGGAGGAGGAATCGTCTGCTTTGATCAGCTAGCCCAAGTGGTGGATCCCTTCGGCCAGTGACAGAAATGCTGTGAGAAAAATGCAGGTAGCTTACGCTTGGCAGTGGTGTGCTCGTGCATGTGACCCGGCGCTGTCCGGAGCTGAGCGGGCAGTCAATCGGGGCTACATGTGCCCGAATTTGGTCTGTCTGAATTCATGATCTCCCATCAGATTTTGCGCCTGCGTGATCGAAAAAATCGCTGCCGGTCATGTACCTTTCAAAGATCTCCACCGCAGATTTCAGGCCATGCCTCTCGCGCCTAACGAGCTTAATTATTTGCACACTCCTCCTGTTTTTTCTGATATTTCATTCCAGTCTATATAGGAGGTTTTCTTTCTTTTCTTTTCTGAAACGTGCATTTCAGTTTGGCTGAAATGAGGATGGTTCATGTTTCTAGAGTATCTGGTTGTCTTCTCAGGAGGCAGGCCGCTCATGATAGAGGCGTCATGCTTTACTTCAAATTAAGAAGTTCGGTAAGTTGTAGTAGTACGATTAGCAATTGTTTTTGCCGTGCCCGTCCATCTAGTGGGTAGCAAGTGCATTACGACATTTTAACGATTCCTAACGGCCATGTGCACTCTAGTGGTGTAACTAATCAAGCTTTTTGTCGAGTAAGGATTTGTTATACTAAATAGGGCGCTCTTCTTACTAGGAGTAGCTAGTGCCGGTACAATTAAGCATCCATCCATCCGGCGATAGTCGTGCGTCCGTCCAGAATCTGATCCCTGTCAAAAGCCGTGATACCGGTTAACTGTCGTGAAGCATCAGGGACATGCTTCCCAGGTAAGCAAACTAGTGACTATACTATACACATGATTCAGTTTACCATTCCTCTCGATCTTGACCTCAGCTTTACCCAACTCGTCGCTGGTCGCAGCTTCCAGCGATCACTGTTGCACGTGTTACTGAAATCACGCAACGCAAGTGCGTGTATCTGGCTGCAGGCTGCGCACATATGGTCCAGAAGACTAGCTTAGCTCTTCTGATCCTGCACGGCTGCACGCAGCAGCGCTAGAAAAAATTTCCGATCAAATGGGGGTACGTACACGCACGCTCCCGGCTGGGCCGACCGGCCGCCGCGGAGTCCACGATTCGCTAGGTAGAAAACGCGATACGAATATGTACAGATGACCCCCGCATGCGCCCAGCCCAGGTGCAGTGGAGAGGCGCAGGCGGGCACGTGCCGCCGCGCTCGAGATATCGAGCCCCGGATCGTGGCGTGGTTAGGCCGTCGCCGTTGTGATCGATCGGCCGCGCGCGCGCGCGGCAGTTGGAATATGCTCGCGGCGCGGCGCGGCGTGGCGTGGCGTGGCACACTGGCGCGCGCGTACGTAGTACGGGTGAATTTGGGCAGCCACCGGGTAAACGCCGCGCCGCGCAGGTGTGATCCCCACAAACAAACCGCGCGCAGACCGCAGCAGTGACCACACGACGCGCGCCCATGTGCCGTGGCTGCTGCCTGCGCGCTGCGGTGTGACACACGGTACGCGCGCGGAGTAAATGTGCAGGCGGCGTGCGGAGGCCGCGAGCCGGCAACGTCCGCGCGCGGCTGGCCGGTTTTCGTGTTGGACTGTTGGTTGTTTTGGTTGGTTGCAGGGTGCGTACGTACGTTGCGGTACGTGCGTGTCATCATCTATCTACTGAGCTATCCAGTAGCTTCGCGTCGCGTTGCCGTGCATTACGTGCACGTCCGTGGAATGTGGCATGTCCCCTGGTTCGTGTGTGCTGGGAGTCTGGGACTGCTGGTCCAGGCGCTTAGCACCGTACGTACAGGCAACGTTGCTGGATAGCACTAGCTGCCGACCGGTGCATGTAGCCATTGTACTACTCGATCCGTTGATCGAATCTTCATGCAAGAACGAAGGTTAATAATTTGGCGAGGGTGCGCCGGTGTAGAAAAATGTGGGCTGAGGTGATGCCATGGAGTTCATTTTTATGTTAAGCACTTAAGCATGGTAGTTCACGAGCTAGCAGAACTCAGGTTTGGTTGTCAAGTCCACGTCTGGAAATGGCCAGTTGCCACGAGAGGGCAGAAGTTGCTGATTGACTCAACCAGAAGTTTGCTACAGGGCAACTAGCCTACAAACAAAACTAGTCTGGTACGCCCCACTGCGAGTCTGCGACCACAAAACGAAGAAACCATACGTGCATAAAAACACATCTTTAATACAGATACGTTCTTATGCATAAATTGGCAAATGAGTTCAATTAAACTAGAGCGACAAGCCAACGGTTGCTTTCTCATAGTACACCGAATCGTACGCACCTCGATCGCATGCATGGACACCGAAAGAGAGGAAAAGCTTTTAGCTTCATGAGCATGGTTGATGATTCTTCTGTCGACCAACCAACCGGAGACCAGAAAAATACGAAGAATACATATATCATTGCGATACAGCAGCTCGGTATATGCACGTACGCGTCGATCAGGACAACATCCCCTGTTCCAATCTCCAACCACGGCAGGCGCGTAGTACGTGTGAATTGTTCACTCACACTCGTGCGTGCACACACCAAACGATACCATTTTGTCACGCACCAGTATCTGCCAAATGACGGTGTTCGGTGTTACACACAAAAGGACATGGAGTAGTACTACGAGACGTGCAGTCCGTACCGTGCCTTTTCCGCGATAAACTAAACAAAACGGACCGCGCGAGTTGTCACGCAAGAACACGGCTGGATCGGCCAATCAAACGGAGTGGCGCGCGTCGCAAGTCGCGGCACGGGCGCCGCGAATTCCCCTCCCATTTCGGTGCGGCGAGAGGCAGCCGCGTGCGCGCTTAGCTTAGCTGGGCACACCGATTGCGCGGCGAGCGGAGCGGAAATCCGTGGAAAAAAACGGCGGCTCGCCCATGCACCACAGGTCACTTCGTTGCAAATTTAACCGCCTCCGTCTCCTCAGAGTTTGAGCTGCTCAAATATATTGCCAGCCACATGCCTACCTACGCGGCTACGCCTACACATTGACAGCATTAGGGTCGTGCTCTTTCAGTTGAAGGAACTTGTAGTGATGTACCACTCCACAAGTCTAGAGGTCAAGAGTGACTCTGAATGTGAACACCAAATTTGGCGAGTCCAATGGTGCAATTCTTTGGCATAACCACCGGGGCAAGTGGCAACCAAGTGGGTGTACTTGGAAGGACATGAAAGCGTACTTTGGTCCGGTGTTTTTTAGCCTTGCATAATTAATTTGGAGTCATTACGAATTTAGTAGGATAACTTGCTTTAAAGAATGAGTCCTGATCCGTTCCGGCCGGTGAAAGTTTAACAAAAAGGGTCCAAAAAAGTACTCGCGCTCCTACCTTTTCAGGCTGGATCTCTAGTTTTCTGAAGTTCTAACAACAACAAAAGGTGAAATGGTCTGATATCTGAACTAATCTAAAGCGAGAGGATTCTCTTCTGAGTAATTTGTTTAGCCATTTCATCTTTGGCTGCTGTATCAACGGTTGTTGCCGCCCAGAATGATGACGATGATGGTTTACTTTCCATGCCATTCTCTCTTTTGTGCATCCTAACTAACTGTATGACACCTTTAACTTCCATTTATTTCAAAGATTTTATTTAAGTGTCGTCAACCAAGTGATGATCGCCTTAGACGCACGGGCAACGATCAAAAGACCATGATGACGTGCAACAAAGTGTACCACGATAAGAACTGCTCAAAGGATACGGGCTTAATTAGCAAGCTAGCAGAGTGGCCCGCAATAAGTAAGAGCGTTTGCTTTCAGTCAGGTTCAGTAATCAACCAGCGGCATAAGTAAAACTTAAGAAAGATCATGCTGATGAAACAACCTAAGGCATAACCATAGTTTTGTTTTCTCTATTTATTTATTTGGCTTCTATGTTTTCCTCTTTAACATGTCACTTATCGTAAGCAGCCAAAACAGAAAGAATCGAAATTCGACGTATATGCAACGTAGCAGACAGTACCTGACCAAGCACCGCTGTACTAGTAACTTGTCAGTTCGACCTTTTCGTTTCTTGCCCGCAGGATCATTATCTGCTACCCCATTTTGCTTCTCTTAATCAAGCCAGGGATGCAGCGAAGATTGCGACAACTACAGATCAAACAAAAGAATAAATATATTTTCAGACATAAACTAGCATACATTTATTTACAGATTACTAGTGCATCCTCCAATCTTTTCTGATAATATTATCATAGGACTGTCGCGTCATAAAGCGCCAATAAAGAAAGAATCAGCAGTGCGTGCAACGAAAAAGCAGGCGAAGCCTTTGCATCTTTTGCTATTTGCGCCAGCGAAGCTGCTAAAAAAAGAGAGATAGAACAGAAACATTATATATGTTCCACATCAATTTAAGTGCAACGTCTTACATTGTGTTATATTGTCCTCTAAGTTGTGCCCATGCATTGGAAAGAACGGTTCTATAGCTTCTAACTTTCAATAACTTCTAACTTTAGGACAGAGTGTCATTTGTCTAGATGCAATCTCGCTGTACCGCATCAAGTAGCCGGCCTCCAAAATATCCAAACGATTTGACATGTACCAGTACTGTGTTTTCTATGTAACATTTTTAAGCATTTTTATAGTCCTTAAATAGATACATAGAGGTATAAAAAAATTTGTGTAAAATTTAATATTGTTCAAAGTATATGAGGTATCAAGATATACTAAATTTATACTTAGAAAAAAATATACCTAGAATTTTCTCAAAGATTGTAAAATAGCTTAACATGTTTATTCTGCTTTATCTTTCGACTGATGGCCGATTATGGAATGGTGCATATCGACTACTGTATCTTGAGAAATGTTTTCGCTTTTCAATTGTGACATAAATGTTTTAACATGGTACAAGGAAACCTCAATATACTACTACTGTTGCAGGATGGTTGCCAACATATTTCGAAAAGAAAAAGGGTACGACTGCTTACATGATTGGTTGACATGTTTTACACCCGGTTCAGTTGTTTTCGGTTTAAACTACTCAGTTCTGACTGAATCTTATTGTGTTTGAAATAGCATGATTAGCTGTAGTTACACATTTGAAAATGATTTACGTCTTTAACTATCAACTTTGTTTGACGATAAATGATTACCCAAAATGATTAAGCGTACCTAATATAATCATATTTTCATCCGTTTTCCTCCTTTCTAAATCGCTTCACCGAACAGAGATTCTCTTTTACGATCTCGCCAATAGAAAAGGGTGTGAAGGGAACATTGCGAGGAGGAGATTTATATGTAGGCTTATAGGCCAAATGAGTTTATTCGTCCATTTCCCAATTCGCTAATCATATGTCACCAAATCAAGCTTTGTCCTGTGCTTAATAGATGCTCTACGTGGCAACCACCAACGCTAAGTACTTACTTCTCGTCCTTGCAATTTGTTTACTAGCATACCGGATACCTTACAAATGATGTTTCTCCATGTCCATGGTGATACATGTGGCGTTGCCATGTGTGTCATAGGAGCATGTGGCTGACTCTGCATTGGTTATTTAAGTACTAGATTCTTGCGACTCCTAGCCAATTTCATATATACAGTTATACACAACATATATAAAACATGCCTGGAGAAAAAGCATATCTTTTTCAGCTAAGCTGGATAGCACATAGACTTCCAATATGAAAGAATCACTACTGAACGCGCAGAAACTCAGGGTCTTTCCTAATTAATCTGAAGAACACGCAATGCAGAAATGCAGTGGTAATTGTTAGTCACGATTAGCACAACTAAGCACCAGAAGGCCCGGTTCATGCATCTGGTATATGAGTGAATTTATTCAGGAGCACTCTAAAATAAGCCATTATTTTTCTCTTAGCTCAGCCTCTCAGCACTCAGCTAGCTGCTTTCTACTAGTAGATCATGTATTTGCATTTTATTAAACGTTAATTCTATAGCTAGATGATGTGATATCGCAACCAAAAGGACAAACACCAATTTCGGTTGGAACAGTCGCTCAATCCACGGGACTTCCTCATCATTGTTCTTTCACAAAGATTCTGGGAGTTCTGCATGTTCACGGCCTTGGCGAGCTGACACGTATGTGGCCGTCGTGATCGTGCGCTAAGCCTTAGGCGTCGTGCACGAGCGCAGATGCTTGGCTGCAGCAAATGATATAATCTTCAGAGATAACGAACCCGAAAGTGCAGTGTAACTGGCTGAAATCCATCCTGGAACTGCCCTAGTACAGACGACTCAGCCTACTACGTGGCTACTACCTACGATGCGATGGTCAAATGGTCAATCAGCAGATTAGCTTCATCCTAAAACGAAACATCCATGTGATAGTGCCTAGTAGTATATAAGCACCACGAGTGCAGAAATTTATGGATAATACTACAGTACTAATTTGTTCGGTTCTTATGTTTAGGTGACACATGCCGGTATAGTGATATCCGGTGTCATGGTGTATGGTGCAGGAGCAAACATGCATGCAGAGAAGTTTCAGAAACTGTCGAATCTTGTCTGGAATAAGGTTTCTCACCCTGAACTGAATCCTACGGTATTTTGAAGTATGGTCCTAGTTGGAGAATATTTTTTCAACATAATAACTAAAATCTGATATAGCTAATCATCTAACTATTCTCTTGGAGATGTTTTAAGGATGCAATTTTTATTGCTTTTAGAAATCATGGTTCAAAAAACACAATTTGTCGAAATACAATGCTGCTAAGGATGCAACTTTTTTTAAAAGATCTACACGGGTGAAGGGTTCAAGCATTGAAAAAAAATGCAACTCATTCCTGTGTCAATAGTGCTCACAATAATGCTAGAAAACAAAATGTTACACTTTTTATGGGTAGTTTTGGTCTTTGATTGAGTCCTACGTTTCGAAAGAAAGATCCTGTTCCGCCACTGGGTCCCTGCTCATCCTCAGCTGAACCAGATTTGCCTCATCCTGGCAGACAAAACCTAGATTGAATCAGTTGAGAGTATATATTGCACGGGTCATTATCGACAGGTGTTAGTAATTACTAAGGAGCATATATAAGATGGATGTACTCTACTTTGTGCAGCTGAAGTGTGCAACGTGGTGGCCTATGTGACACTGTTGCGAGCGTACCCTGATCATTCATCGGGGCAGTTTATGGCTTGTTAATTTGGCATATAGATTAGAGAGGTGGGATTGGAAAATGGAGATAAGTGCTAGGATGAAACGGGATGTAAAGTTATGGCTAGGATGCAACGTTGCCTCTTAATGGATGGGATATGGTTTCCCTATCCTATGTGCCAAACATACCCAGAGAAGAGTAGTAGACAGTGACGCAGTGGGAGGATGTCCAAATATGTGGGAGTTAAGTTAACTATGGAAAAACCATTAATCCGTATCCGGATCGGAAAGATGGGAACATGACACGTCCGAATCCATACGTACGTGGTTCGAATTTGTACTCTTTAGACCCTGTTTGGATCAAAAAAGTCCCTGAGACTTGTAGGAAAAAATACTTAGAAATTCAAACAGGAGGGACTAATTTATGGACTTTTTTGCGTAGTCCCTCAAAAACTAGAAGTCCCTGGGGAGGAGCTTATTGGGACTTTTTTTTGCCTCTCCCCACGCGCTGCCCCTTTCTCTCTCCTTTCCTCTTCTCCACCGAAAAAATCTTTCCCAACTTCTCCCGTCCGCTGTTTTTGCCGCTGCCTCCCACCACGCCAGCCTCCTCTGCCGTCGCCGTCGACGTGCGTCACCGCGGCGTCCGTCCCCGCTAGATCGTCCCCCTCCGCCTCCGTCCCCGCCCACGGCCGTCCACTCACGGCGCGATTTGTCGCCATCCCCGCCCGCGGCCTTCACCGGCCGCCGCCCAGGTTGATCTGCGCTGGAGAGGTGTACACAGCGGCTCTCCGGCGAGCGTGACGCTGAGCTGCGGGAGGCGGCGGCCGAGCTCGCCGCTGTTTGTGAATTTCGTCGATTCGCCGATGGAGAGGCTTGAGGTGCTGGAGAGGCAGGTGCGCAGCCGTATGAAGGGGCTCGATTCGCCGCTGGAGAGGCAGGTGCGCAGCCGTATGGAGGGGCTCGATTCGCTGATGCTCAACACCGATTGAGCAATTGGGGAATTTCATGGATGGAATTCATAATTGATCGAGCAATGTGGTGGTGATAGCTTGATAGGTAATGCCGATTGAACCATGGAGAATTCGGATTCGGTCGCGCAATGTGGTGGTGATAGGTAGCTGCTCTCCTGTTCTTGGTTTTTTTTTCTTTTTCCTCAGTTGTGGTTGTCTAGTAGTAATTATAAAACGTGTGCCGTTCTGGAAAGAAAGGGGTAGTATCTCAAGGGTAAAATAGTACTTATACCTATAATAAGTCCCTTTTAGTCCCTCTTCCTAAACAGGAAAGACTACAGAAAAGTCACAATGACTACTAGAGAAAAGTTCAGGGACTACTAAAAATACCTGGATCCAAACATCCTCTTAATTTGGTCCCTACAAAATGAATTCACATACCTACTGTGATCTCTGGCTCTATCAACTTCGCTCTTTGATACAAGTTGGCAAGAGGGGAAAACACCTTGTCGTGAACCAACGAACTAGGTTTGTTATACCTAGGTTAACCATACCCAAGGTTTTCATGTGACTTGCTGCTACAAAAGAATTGGAGAAAATCTGGTGATATTGATTAGGCTGATATGAGTCTATATATAAATATACACATACAAGGTTAAACTTAGGGGTTGTTCAGTTTATTGTCACTTTAAGTCTTTCCATCATTTGGTAATACCAAACTTTGGCAATGAGTGGTATTGCCAAATTTTGGTAGGGTAAGATTATTTTGGTGCCCACATATTTTTGCCAAACTTTGGTAACAATTTGCAGCGCTTTAGATTGCATCCAAAGATTTTTCGTCCGATGCTACCAATCCTCTGCCTGTTATAGGACGATAGGCATATAAACGATAAAGAACAAAATTCAATCATAGAGGACACAAGATTTTAACGTGAAAAACCCTCCCAAGGTGGGAGAGAAAAAACCACGGGCGCCAGCCAACAAAAGTCTTCACTATATCGGGGTGAGCTTACAACGCCGAACGGCGGCTTACAAGAGGTATATATATCAGTGAAATCCTAATACGATACTGATCCGGCCCAAGCCTCCCGGCGATAGGCCGAAGCTGCGCGCCCGCCCACGCCAGCCCTCTTGTTAACAAATATAACTGGATTTGGATCATAATTCAACACTGCCTTCCCTCATATTTCAACTGCTCATATCTTGAACACCTGACTCAATAACCCTGCTGGTGAGCTTGGTTACTCTAGGCGCTGCTAACAATACAATGTTTACAAGAAAAATAACACGCATAGTCCCATACTCCCATCACTAACCAGCGTGGGCTGGGGTAGCCAAAATTTTGGAAAGGCTTGTCCGCCCAAATTTTGGCGTGCTACTGTTAATGTTGCCTAATTTTTGTCGACACAGGACACTACTACCAAATATTGGTAGCAAACTAAACACAACCAAATTTTTTGTTATTGCCGAATAATAGTATGGTTAAAATTGGCATCAATCTGAAGAGACCCTCAATTTACAATTAGAGAGATAAATAACAAAACCAAGCAAAAAAAAAGTACTCTCTAGCAATAGAATTTGTTTTTGTTTTCTCTTTGTCTATAGATAAAATTTACAGTTGCATGTTTGTTGTTGAATTTTGTGAAATTTTTATACAACCACTAGGTTTACATGCATAAAATGTGACCTCGTATTTAAGAATGAGCAAGTACAATAAAGTACTTCTTGTATATGACTTAATAATTATGTTTTTGTGTTTATACATGTCTTAATATGCCAGCATTGGAAAGGGTTCCTCTGACTTCCAGCAGTCCGTGCAGTTTCCACTGACACATGGACCTGTGGATGGTGGGATCCACATATCAATGGAAATTGCACCTTAACTTTTATTGCAGGAAATCTCATTCCACCAGCACCAGTGCACTGCACTTGTCATTTTGACCTTCAATACAATCTCTAATGCACGTGTTCTACCGTTATATATTTTCTTCAACACATTACTGACACGTGGATGTCCATACACACGCATACTCGCTCCTATAAACGTCCATATACAGATTCTTCCTATGACTTGAGCACCTCCGAAGAATGTGATGGCATATCTTGAGAATGACAAAATCATATCAGGTGCTTTACTGTCCACAGATACATTTACGGAGAGAAGAATGCTAAAATCCATGTTAGATCTAAAATTTTAAACCGAATGGATAGGTTACCTCATCTAAAAGTTAACTAAGTTCATTTCGCTAACGCCCTATTTTCTAACTATATGTTTTGAAAAAGTTCACGTTCACTGGCGCAGCTCTTGTTTAGCTTTTATTTTACCCTCTTTATCAACCGGTGCGGCTGCAAGAAGCTTAAGACTCAAAAGACAAAGACGTGCCACTAGTTTAACGTCTTGTATGTGTGTGTGTGTGTTTGGGTGGGGGGTTGGAGGGAGGGAATATTTGTGAAGCAAACAAGGAGAGGATTAGAGGGGGGCATATCCAAAGATCCAAACAATTTTGTGTCGATCGAGACAAGTTAGCCACATCAACATCACGAGCACATGACAAACGACGACAAAACACATACATACATAGTATAAAGCATATCAATTCTTTATTAATTCCCGAGTAGAATTACAGAGAGAAGAATGCTTCTCTAAAATCACCATGCACCTTCTTCAATCAAACTAGTATACTCATATCTTTGCACGAGTAGTAACTAGTTATAGCCTACTTGCTAGCTATACTGTGTGCCAAGCCGCCGCCTGCACCAGCCGCGCGCGCCGCCATTACCGATTACGCCGTGCCCGGGAGCGCGCCCTTTAGCTGCTTGCTGCCCCGAGCCCGCGCGCGTCGTACGTGCACAGCACACGGTCTTCCTGTCCAATCCAATGGCACGTTTGCTGCCTCGCCTTTTTGCCGCGCGCGAACGATCGATTAGCTGTTGCTGCCGTTGCAGAAATGGAAGGAGGTGTTGGTGGCCTGCGTATCAATGGCTTAATTATGTACGAGGCTTCGATCGGCTGATCTCGCGGTCACCAGACGAGGTTGTCCACGGCCATGCCCTGCAGCAGCGGCGCCCGCGACGACGTCGACGACGACGCCGACTCGGCGCGCCGCTTCGTGACGCCGCAGAATGCGAGGGACGACGAGTGGGAGGAGGAGACGCGGCGGAGGACGTCGCGGAAGTGGTCCTCGTCGCAGGGGAGCGAGACGGGGCCGGAGGCGCCCGAGGGGAAGCCGTACTCCTCCTCCGCCTCCCGTAGCAGCTCCCGGAACGCCGGGTGGTTCAGGTGGACCACCCGCACCACGAACCGCCGCCTCGCCTCCTCCTCGCCGCCGGCGCCTTCCACGCTCACAGCCACGTACCCAGCCGGCACAGCGGCTTGCTGCTGCTGCTGCTCCTTGACCTGCCCGGCGGCACGGGATCGCCACCGCCGCACCGTGCGGCGCAGCCACACGAGAGACTGGATCGTGATGACCTTGCACATGGTCGACGGCGAGAATGAGACCGATCGAACGATCGAGTGAGAGGAAATCGTGGAACGGACGAGGTGTGTTGTGTTTGGTTGGTTTCCTTGGCTCTTTGCTTGGCGCGCGAGCTGTTGGTTGGTTGGAGAAGGGCGAGACGGGGCGTGGAATATATAGCCGTTTGGTTAGGAACCGGACACTGGAGTTGGGCGAAAATTGCAGGGATGGCATCGCCATGTGTGACGTGTCACTTTTTGGTTTGTGTGTGTTCCGCAGGTGAGGCGATACTGTGTGTGACATGGGTAAGAGGTTTGTGTCGTTTCTGCAAGTCTTGGTGCTGCTGTTTAACTCCACTACTTACTGAGTGGATGAGTGGTGAATGGATGCATTGTATGCAGTCCTATGTTTTACTTTCACTTTCACGTGTTACAGGTTTTCCATCTGTTGAAGGTTCTTAGGCCATTTAACCTGTCACAAACTCAGCTGATGACAAAATATCTTACTTTTACTTTTTACTTGGTACTATTTGCCTCAGTTCCTGGAGTACCAAGGCATATACAGGTAACACATTACACAGCCAAAGACACGAGTGTGCCGACCGATTTGAATGCCATCATTTCTGTTTCAATTTTCTCAAGTTTTGAGGTTTGGAGCAAAGGTTATCATCTATGACCATTTTCCAATAAGCAGGCACAAAACGTGGTTTTGCATGTGACTTCTGAGTCCAATCAAACTAAACCTGTGCAAAATTTCCCAAACTGGTAAGCAATTCTTGCCCCTAAACAGGGCACAGCTCCAGGTTCAAGCAGAGATGGCACCGAGCTGCACTGCATGTTCACCGGCTCACCGCTAAGTCCGGCACGAACGCGCACATCACACTCAGTCATTCACCACGCAGAGTCTGCAGGCGTAATTAACCCGCCGAACCCGGCCCCACGCAGCTGTCGTGCATATCATCAGCTCATGCGCCGAACTCAAAAGCACTCACTCGGTCAATCCCCTGATTCACGCAAATCATCCTCGCCGCGAGCGCTGCCAGCAACTAGGCTGTTGCAGGTCGCACTCCCTGCTGCTGCTGCTGCTGCTACTACTACTACTTTGCTTCAATCCATCATCGGCTACGCCGCGAGCATGCGTGCGATCGAACGGCAGTTCAAATATTGCAGCATGCGTTCCGTATGTTGGGCGAGGAGTGCACCACATTTTGATCTGTCATGCCAGAGCTTGCACCCTCATCAGCGAGGTGATGTCAATTGGGCTGCCTATACGGCCCCAGCACAGTCTGGAATGTCTTTGATGAGGCGATCTACTAATGATCTCAACTAGGCTCGGATGATTCATTGATTCAGGACATGTCTTTGATGAGCTGAGATCGCGAATGGGTTCTACTACCGTCTAGTACCATGGATGGGGTAGTATTGCCACAGTGTTTGTGCGATTGTGTCGTGTTTCTAACTTCTATATATGCCATGTAAAACAGGTCATAGTCGCAGGTCGCAGCATCCGAGAGCTAAATATCAACGTCTACTGTCTTGAGTTCTGAGATCAAAGGTAAGAGTTCGACGTCATGTTTTATATCTGTCCCAAATGGACGATGATTTGACACCAGGAAGAGTTTCTTGATTCTTTCCCGATAAAGCGCGGCTTTGTTTTCGGTGTAGCTGCATGCCTGCATGTGACGCTACGAGGATTCATCATCTCAGACCGTTGAGCCCTCGCCGTCACCGGCACATGACATGAGCACTCAAGCGGTGAAACTTGTACGATATACATATATGCGTGGCCAAATCCAGCTTCCCTCCGTGACACGCACCAGTAGTGTTCAGCCAACAGATTGCAAAATACCGGTCATCCTGCTCCTGCTGCTCATGGTTTTGCAGGTATGGCAATACAATCACCCATTCTATTGGAACCACAAGAACTGAAAAACAATGTTATTAGCTACACGTTGTACATCACATTAGCCGCCGAAATATCCAACTTGCAGCCTGCACATCCGTGCATGCATGCAAAACCACAATACTGTATTTCAACACAGCTAAGTTCATGGACAAATACATGCACACACAAGTACACAACACATGAGTATGACGCATCGTATAATTAAGGAGCTTGGAAAAAGCGTGGCCCGGTTTCGACTCGCGCACACAGAGTTCCGTATCTTTTGCTGCGCGCGCGCGGACGGAACAGCGCGGCGGCATGGGCGGCGTTGTCACGGGCTCGATCGCGCGTGAGCGCGGGACGCCTTTCGCAAGGAGATCGACTCGCGCGCGAGATATACCGCGCGCATCGGCAAAAATACGCGACGTTTGCGTACGGTGCATGTCCTGTGCGATGGCTCGGTTTGCCTGCGCGGGAGGGCAGTGCACTGAAGGCGAAACGGGGTCGGCGCCAACCGCGCGCGCGCGCGTCGATCGTCGCGTGCCCCACCTGAGCCGCTCCACATTTCCGGGGTTCTGGGTTGCTCGTGCACGCACCTCGAAACCGTGTGCTCGTCTTCCGGTTTTCGATTACTGCAGGCTGGTCAAGTGGCCGGTGCACGCTGGCAGGTGGGGTGACAAGTCACAGGGGCTCCGGTACTCAGCTTTATTTTTATCTGTTTTTGTCTTCTTTTCCTTCTCGTGTGTATCTTTCTGAAAGGATGGAACGAGTTATTGCATGATTTCGCCCTCAAGAACGGGACAGTGACTTCTTTTGCCCTGACATGGTTGAATGGCGAACGAGCGGGCTAAATAGAAGTTGAGGTTCAGGAGGATGGACATCCCAGATTGTGTCGTTACCATTGGCAAACCAATTGGGTCGTTACCATGTGCATCCCCTTTTCGTAAGCAGAAACTTGTCATTTGAATCAACAGGGGCGGTTATCATGCCCCGGCAACAGGATTCCTGCATATGCTGATCTACTCTGCTTCCTGATCAAAATTTAGAGATCCTTGCATTGAGGGTGAGATATTTTTATAAAGGAATCCAAGCAGGTTTAATGTAAAACTCTCCATTTTCCTTTCTTAATTTTATCGGAAAATTAAAGTAGAGGAGGTCTGCCCCCTTTTACTTAACTGCTACAGAGGAAATATGAGAAGACCCTCAAAATGTGAAAAATCCTTACATATTCATTACGACTGCTTCGGTTCCACAGAACATACATATTTTTTTTGATGGAACACATCCATCATAATTACTTACTGTCATGTTGCGTGCATGATCTAGGCAAGAATTTCGTCCAGTGACACGGGCTTCTTCTGCACCGTCAACTCCGCGGCGACATGCGTCGGTGGTGGCGGCGCCTGATGCTGTTGCAGCTGCCGCTGCTCCTTTGCCTTCTTCTTGAGCTTGGCGAGCTCTAGATCGCGTGCCATCTTGCGCTTGTACATCTCCGCGAACGTGATCGGCTCCTCCAGAATGGGCTCCTCCCCGTCACGCACTGCCAGCGGGTACACCCTCGCGTCCGGCGCCGGGTTCTGGAACGTCGCGATCGACAGGCGGCAGCAGTCGGAGTTCACCACCGCCTGGTGATCAGCGTTTTTGAACCTCCCATTGCTAAGATACTGCACATTCACATGTTGATCAGTATTGGTAATTATAAGAGATAATCTTAATTTTTTGAGTGATTTTATGGTTTTCTAAGGGTACTAAAGTAAAGTTTTGGTATCTCTAACACTAGAATATACCTCTTGAATCTTGATACCTCTCAATGGATGTAATTTTTTCTTAAATTCTTAATGGACATAATTTAATAAAACTCAAACAATTTTACAGTTTTTAAGAATTTATTTAGGAGGTACTACTTTTTTAAATTTTGGTACCTCTTTGATACCTAATGTGCTCGTATAATTGCTATAGAACTCACGTGGGCATGGTCGCCGAGATTGACGACAAAGGAGCCGGGGATGGGCTGGACGGTAATCCACGTCTTGCCGCCGTCGCGGGTGGCCTGGAGGCCGCCGACGAGGTCCTGGAGGAGGAGCGTGATGGTGCCGGGGTCGGTGTGGCGCTTGAGGCCCAGGGTGAGGTCGGGCTGGGGGCACTTGGGGTAAAAGTTGACGACCACCTTCTGGTCCATATCGACGCAGGCCTCAGCGAGCGCGTTCGTGTCGAGGCCCATGGCCTCGGAGAGCACGCCCAGCAGCTTGCAGGCCAGGCCCATCAGCCGCTCGCTGTACTGCTCCACCACCGCGCGCCACCCCTCCGGCTTGTCCGGCCACCGCGAGTAGTCGCGGGCCTTCACCGGGTACGAGAAGTAGGTCACGATCTCTCTCCAGTCCTTCACTGCCTCACCCTGCAGGGTACATGTAAATTGATATGATTTTTTTTCCAACTTGACAATGAAGATGGCAGCTACAAAAATGGCTGTGCACAATTCTCAAAAAAAAAGGCTGTGCACAAAGTTTGGCGTCTACAGAAATGGCTGTGGTCTTGTGGAGATCAACAAGACTAAGTTTGTAAGATTCCAAGGTCTCTTAGTTGGAAGAATCAGTCGTCCATTAATTCAATTCACTCTAGAGTTTAGTAGTACAAGTTTTCTACAAGCAATCCACCACAAGAGTAGGAGTTCAGAATAATTGCGGACCAAATATGTGTGTACAAGGCATAATTCAGTTTTTCTTCATAATTTGTCTTAAGAAAGGAGGTGGAAGTGGAAACCTTTGAATCCCTATATTTTAGTATATCCCTTTGAATAATTCAGCATTATTATATTTTCGGAGGACTTAGTTTTTTTTTAAGGAAAAACACCTGAGGCCAATACGACAAATCATTGGAATCATAACCAAGTCAAACATTGGCATTCGAATATCCAATCACCGATCATCTGACGATGCAACGTTGCAGATCGACTCGGGGATCGATCGAGAGTTCGACACGTTTAATTATGCCTTGACTTACGGTGTCATAGGAACGTACGTATCGTAGTAACACAATACCTGGAGGTGGCTGGAGACGATGAATCCGCCCTTCTTGCCGCCGGACATGTCGAACAGCAGCTTCTCCTCGGGCGGCAGCGCGAAGAACCCCCGCGCCAGCCGCGCCATGTCGGCGACGAGCGCCGCGTCGACGCCGTGGTCCACCACCTGGAAGATGCCCCACGCCTCGCACGCGGCGGCCACGCGCGCGCGGATCTCCGCGCGCGCCTCGCCGTCGATCCCCCGCAGCGACACCACGGGCACCGCGTCGCTGAATTTGTTGTACGCCACCCTGGGCCGCTCGTCCTCGTCCCGCACGAACGACGGCCGCAGCGTCGACTCGTTCGACGCCGTCGGGAGAAACGTAGTCGCCACCGGCGCCATCGGTCACGATCCGGTGCGATCGGTGCCGATCCTTGCGTTTCGTGCGCGGTTGTGGTTTTCGCGGGTTTTACGAGAGGGTGCGGTCTGCGTGTGGTTTTGGGTGTGGGAGTGTCAAGTGTGTGCGTCGATGGACCGTATATATATAGGGGGGAAACGTACCGACCATGTGTGTGTACGTATTTGGGTCGAGCACGCTATATATGGAGAGAGGCTGGGTTGGCTACAATGTCGTCGAACTAAAGCCGTGGCACGTTCCAACTACTTACTCCTCCACGCAAGTACTGTAGCCGCGCGTGTAGACCTGTTGGATATTGATCACTTGATCGATCTGATGGTGAAGGGTAGGTGCTATCTAACCTTCCGCGCGCTCCGCTGCTTGAGCGAACAAATTTTTCGTGCACGCGGCGATACTGGAGCATTGTTAATCTCCGGGAAGGCTAGCTGTCAATCGTCTGCTACAAGCAACCGATGTCCCCTGCCAAAACTTTTTGTTTGGGAACAAATCAAACTTTCAAAATAAGAGAGAAAAAACTTCAAACAGAAAATTAAATGCTTTTTAAATATAAGGAACTCAAACTTTGAAATGAAAAGGATCAAACTTGTAAATAAAAAAAATATAAACTTTCAAAAGAAAAGAAAAGAAAAGAAAAGAAACTAGCATATAGATAAAAAAGAATCTTCAGTTTTATGAAATCCGATAGCTGCCGACAACTATGCGCCAAATAGGATTGTTGGTTAATTTCACTGTTTCTTTTGGAGAAAACTAGCCTTACATAATTGAGAGTCACGCTAAGAGATAGGTGTACGCTGATCGGTTTTGATAGGACGGCTGTGATTTAATGATGAAATGATAAGGATATAATACATGGGAGAAGTCTCAAGTCTACTTTCTAACGGATCAAACGGTATATGATTTGGATGTTCCAATCAACAGTGGCGGCAATTTTACGACTGGTTGTGCAGGATGCAAATTGATGTAGAGGAATTGCAATTTTGGAGTGTTTGTTGGTCATATGGCATTATTAGATAGTTTCCATCTATTCCAAGACTCTCTATAAGTTGACAAATACTTCATCTACACGGATTAAATTGTTTCTTGCAGATAAATTTGAAGATAAGAAGGTTTTGATTCAGTTCGGATTCGGTTTTGACAGCCTAGACATACCTATCGTAAAACGGTCGTGGATTTCGCATACGGAGTCCGTTTTGGACGTTTGAGTACTCTTTGGAAAGCTATTTTCAAGCCCCACGCAATGGATATGGACCAAGACCCTGATTCTGTTTGGTTTTCTCACACAAACTGAAAGAAACCGTCGACAGATACAATAGAGTTTCTTTCTTTGTGTCCAAGTCATGTAATGAGTTTGTTTCTTGTTTTAGAGGTCTTAGATTTTCTCTATAAGTTAGAGGTGTGCGTCCATTGTAGAGAGACTCGACATTATGAATAAAAATTAGCTTCTAGCTACAGCCATGTGAGGGTCTCGCCACCCGTTCTTCCTATGATTTGGTGCAGCCACATAGAGGGGAACTGGGTGATCGTATCAAGATCGTTCTTGCTTCCTCATTGGGGATTGAGGGTTCGATAGTTACCTCCACATCATGTGGTTATGCGAAGGCGGGATGAAAGGTGTGCAACGCTGGTTGCGTGTTGTTCCTCCACTTTGTTGGCTACTTGGTGTTTCTGGATCCTACGTCGAGAAGGTCGGGCAATCCTCCCGTATCACGTGGCCTCGTAGAATTTTAGCTTTGTGGGTGAACTATATAAGAAGAGGATTTGGCACACACTTCAATTCAATAAATGAACATGTTTCATAAATTATTAGTCTTCTTTTCTATTTATTTTTAATAGGGTACAAACACATACTTTTATATACACACATAAAGACACATATAACTCATCCCTATAAACACATATGCACAACATGTCCCAATTAGCGCCTCTCAATATTAAATTAATATATCTTGAAATTGACGACGAAAACACCTAAATGGTTTCTTTTAATTTACCGCATATGTCTCATTTCCAATGGTTGAGTCTGCTATCATTGCAACAGTAATTAGTTGTAAATGTTGCCTACGCATCAAATATAAGACTTCAACCTGAGTGGGGTAGATCTCACCAACAAGAGACTAAACGTTAGTATGTCGCGCACTAACAATAGACTAGACATTAGTATGTCGCGCACCAACAAGAGACTAAACGCTAGTATGTCGCGCATCAACAAAAGACTAAATGTTAGTATGTTCCGAAAAGTCCAAGCATCTACTATGGGTAATTTATTGAGTGCATGTGAAGCAGAGTCAAAGTAATAGAAAAACAACTTGCGAGGCATCATTATATGCATGAGATCATTGATTGAGTTTTCTACAAAAATTCCACAATGTCATTGTCTACAACCAAGTACCTGACCTGAGAGATATTTCGCAGAAAGGAGTACATGAAAGTTAAGGTGAAAATTGATCGCATATTGATTGGCCAATTGCTGCCCGTGTTTTGACTTGTCATGGTTTGGTTATACACTAGGTTTCTTGTATATATGTTGAAAGATAGAAATAACTCTCTATCACCTTCGTATGTCCACCTCACGTACTCGATCTTGGTTTAGAATGCTCGATCAAGAATTGAAAGAACAGGTTTTTCTCATAAATTTTAGAAGAGATTATGTGAAGGAAGTCAGAAGGGACCGACGAGCACATGTTTACTGTAGATGGAATGGCAACCACGAGAGGGAAAAACTCAGCCATCAGGGATGATGATGATCATCATGTCACGTCATACCCTGAGCTAACAAACTGATCGGCTGAAGATGACAGCCTTGATCGATTAGGTAGTACAGTAGTAGCATCACGTCTCATTTCTCTGCATGGCGCAAGCGGCGCGCTGCGCTACTACGGCGTCGGGAGCTTTGAAGGGTAGTTTGGTGGTTGGCTTGCTGGTGCTGGGTAGCCGTGGCGCGCGTTGTCCCGGAGGAGTTTGGCTTCGCGTGTTCCACCGACCGGTCGCAACTCGCAACAGCCAGTCAGCCAGACAGCCACAGGTGAACATGAATGACACGATGAAGCATGCGACCGCCAGAACTACCAGTGCGAACTGCTAGCTCTCTGTATCTACAATCAGCAGCCCCTTAACCGTGAGGTTATCGCGGTAAACTGGAGACCAAGCTTACCGCCAGGTCCGTATCTACAATCAGCAGACCTTTTACCGTGAGGTTATCGCTTGGTAACCTGATCAAGTTCATTTTTTGTATATAAAAAAAGAAAATCTGAGAAGTTTTGTTCAGTTTTTCTTGAATTATCACAATAATTCAAGCTTACGTATGTCAAGCTAACCGTAGGGAGGGGTACAGTTTAGGGAAACCCTGATATACATGTGCCAGAAGGGCAAAATACCAGCTGGTGTAAAATCAACGAGCCAGCCTATGCAAGTTGACAGCGAAAGGTAGCAGCAGGTAGAGAGAAAAACCATACTACTCATTGAACACTACTTCTACTACTACTACAGAAGCTGGAGCCATCCATCTCATCAAAATTTGCCATTGTACGATGTGACAACCATTGAAACACATCTGTGTATAACTCTATCTTTCTCAGCACATCTGCAACTATTGCAGTAAATTTCAAGTGCCGTTCAAATGAAATGGTACAACACACACAGAAAACCAAACCCCCCCTTTTTGTTCTTCCAGTGACTTCAATATAATCTTCCATATGACGAAATTATCCCGCACCAAGCAGTTGATCTGTTTTGTTTTTTTTTTTCAGAGGGACGTGGCACCAGCGCCGGTCTCGACCCATGGACATGTTTGCTGGTAACACAGCAAACTGGTAAAATGGCAATGATGCCATAGCTGGGTACCAACTTCCAGCCATATAGATGTGCTTGCAGTACTTCTCTGAACGACGATGACGAATTAAATATCATGTATACTTAGTTGATATTCTAGTCTGTATGATCTAAGTGATTCATACTGCCAAACCAGTTGTATCTAATATGTTCTGTAGAAAGCATTCCTTGGCAGAAGGGTCCGTCAAAAACTGACCCAGAACTGCTATTGTTGCAGTGCTACTCCTGATTTTCTCTATTCCCCTTGATATCATGCAAATGTGGTTGGCTTCTACAACAACTATGGCCCCACAATGCGAAACAGAATAAACTGCTTCAGCTATCTGCCTTGTCATTCTCTCTTGAACCTGAAGCTTGCAACCATAAAAATGAACCAAGGCCTGAAAATGAGATCGATCGATCACTTCACCATCTCCACTGTCAAAGTAGCCAATATGAACTACTCCATAAAAAGGCAGAAGATGGTGCTCGCACTGTGCACAAAATGGCAAATGCAGCACAGAATGGATTGCTTGATGGCCAGCAGCATCTCCAGCCGGACTCTGGTATACACTAAAATTATTGAGCGTAAAGCCATTCAGCTTCACATCTAGGTTACATGCTCTGAACTTCATCAACCATTGCACGTAACGCTGAGGAGTGCCTACCAGTTCTTTCCTGAAGGGATCCTCTCCGAGGGATAAGAGCATTGAGCTGACAGCAGAAACCATATTAGAGGGAGCTGGTACTGATTTGGGTGAAATTGCACCGTTGGTTGTGGTCTTCTTGCAGTGCCCATTGCAGACTGGGACCTCATGAGACCTTAAAGGGCACCAAGCTACAGAGGCAGAAGGGCTGTCCCTCTCCATGTCTATGCCCCTAAGCTTAAGAAGGGCAGAGAAGTCGTTCCAAAAGGAGCTGCTCTCACCCTCAAAAACTCCAGAGCGAGATGAATGTGAAGTGCTGATCCAACCTTGCAAACTCTTGCATTTCAAGTTTTCTGGCAAAGGTATGTGCCAGCATTGCAGAGCAACAGCCACACCAGCAGGTTGTATACTAGTATGTAATGCACCGCAAACTTCATTAGCTAGTCTTTGAGGATTCTGCAACCTCTTGGCAAAGACATCAGCTACTCTAGAAAGCTTGCTTAACCCAACAACCCTTCCACCAGAGGGCACATAACCAACATGGCACTGTATGCTGAATGGAAGCAAGCATGACTCACAGTATGAGAAAAGATCAATATCACGAACAACAACTTGCCCTCCAGTTCCTCCAGCTGAACCAGTCCTTTTGTCGACACCAACCTCTGGAAAGAGAGCACCCTGCACAATGTCTTTTACTTTTAGCCTGTAACCTGCAATAATAGATTATGTCATACAAAGCTCATAAGAAGACCACATTACGATTATAAAACAAAATTGCTTAAGATGATCAGTAAGAGCCCAACAAGAAAGAAGAGACACTGATACACAAAGTAAATTATATCGACGCCGTTGCCTATTGATGGGGCTACAAGGATTCCTTGTCTTGCATAAGAATAACAAGATATCACATTACACACATAAATGCACTGATGAGTGATGACTATCCATGACTTCACATAGACCTTTCAAGATTAGACCCATGATGATGTAGCTTGTTTTGGGACACCACAGGTTGCACCCATCAAATCTATCGAGCTAAAAACTGCCATGCTCAGGTAAACTAGCAGTCCAATGCAAAATTGTCCTATAGATATCTCTCGCATTTGAATAAGTAGAACACATAAGAAATACTGATGGTACAAGCAAAAATATTACATTTATTTGACTCCATAGCAATTGTAAAATTAGTAAATGCCCTCTGGTAGACAGTACTATATTGTACAACTCCGCAATTGATTAAGTTCTAACACACCAATACCAGCTGCAACAAAGTAGGCGAAAAAGGTGAACTCGTTGTTTTATCATCTATGGATGCACAACTTGGGAGAAGACAAGAAGAACCACAAACTCCCTAGCCCGACACAACTGTTGTGAGGGTTCTCTATGGGAGAAACAGCATAGTCAAACAGCGTTTCACAGCTGACAATGGTTCAGTATTGTAGTAATAGCACAGAACATCTGCAGTCCTCTTTACTATCACAGGTAAAAAGGCTGTGTTCTCATGTATTACGACTATGGAATAAATGTAGAAGAACAAGCTTTTCATGGTATAATTAAAGCTGCAATAAAGAGTTCCCTTCTAGGAATATTGAAATAGTAACCATTTGGTAGAACGATATAATCTATTACAATGTGAAGCACTGACTTATCGACAAGTAGATTCAATAAAATTTAAAAAGGGCTGTGTAAGACAGATTAATACAGAAAGCTCTCCAGCAATATGGTAACTGCCAGCTGGTCACAAAAAAGATACTAACGCTTAACACGGAACTAGCTAAGAAATAAAGCAACTTTTATTTTCAGTTTTTCTGCTTGAAGTCATAGTCAACGATGTATTATAGTAATGTACCAAAAGTCAAAACAGCAGCGATACAAAACTATAATCGAACACTACAATTTATAAGTGAAACAAAAAAACTGATTGCCACTTTAATCAAGGGGCAGAGGAATTTGTGTAAAAGTGTGGCTAGGATGAGAAGTAAAAGAAAATAGAGAAAACAGCATTTAAGTACTAAATAGAAGAGCTGGTAGCTGAAGTTGCAGTTAGTCTGTATGGATCAAGAACCTTGGAAATTAATAATAGATTGACATAATTTAAATATTCCAAAGGACAAACAAACCCCGCATATGACATAGCATTATCCCATCTTAACTAGCAGCATATTCTGCTGTTGAAGCCCATGAGACAAAAGTAGACTAATAACTAAGGACAATTATTGCAATTAGTACAGGAATTCCTAGTGTTGCACCCTAAGACATAGTGGGTTCAGAACTATAAGAAAACTGAGTAAGGGCCTACTGCGAGTAGGCGTCAGACCCACAGTAAGTCAATAACTACATAAATAACATCCTCATTGTAACCATCTGCATCCAAATTCTCTTTGCACAATCCTACTGTGTGCTTTGGACATCATATGCTCAACCCAAAGTCTGTTAGGCGACCAATCGCTAGATTTTAAGAGAGATGATGTTAATTGCTGAGACTACAAGCATAATAAACGGTGTAATAGCCTAACACCAACATAACAGGAATGAATGATTATGACCGACGGACAATGATATCATTACTCAAACTGTCACTTCTATGATTAGCTACCGAGATGGGATTTTGGGGCAATAATTCCCAGGCAACCGGGCACGAGATCTAAACAGTACCATACGCGTTCAAATGCCACACGACTTTGTTCCGCTCTACCAGGTTCGGTGCTAGACAAGCCATAGTCATCAGCTGCAGCCCGCAGCTTTGCAGATCACGGATCGAAAATGACGCCATGGTCTCCACACAACAACATACACGAACGGATCCACGAACTCCGGAGCACCGGAGGGAGGGGGGGAGGAGTCTCGGCGGCCATACCTCGGGTCCCGTCGCGGAAGGCCTTGGCGACGCGCTTGGGCGTCCTGCGCAGCCCCTCCCGCCGCGCGTCCTCTCCGAGCCCCAGCAGCAGCGCCCGCACCGCCGGCTCCATCGCGTCGGCCGCCGCCTCCCCGCCGTCGGCCTCGACGAGTTCATCCTCCTCCTCCTCCTCCTCCTCCTCATAGCACTCGCACTCGGCGATGGCGGCGGCGGCGGCGGCGGCGGCGGTGGCGAGGTGGGCCTCCTCGAGCGCTCCCATGGCGGTGGCGGTGCCTGGTTGTGACCACGCAAGCAGCTATTATTAGGCGGCGGCGAGAGAGGGTTGGTGCGCGAGCTGCGGCCGCGCAAAAAAAAAAACAGATAAAAACGCGGTGGAGTGGAGGAGAAGAGAGATGGGGTTGGGGAAGGAGAGTTGATGCCCACCGCGCGCCTCGAGATGTGTCATGTGTGGTGTGGTTGGGATCTCGCCGCCGCCGCCGCCTCACCCTCTCCGCTGCTTTGGTTTGGACTTGGGCCGAATTCCCTATTCGAGAAAAAGAAAAGGGTTATATAGATAGAAACGGGCAGGTGGGACCGGCTCTCCAGTGGCACGCGTCACGATGTGGGTTGGATTCGTGGGCCCGGGAGGGTGGAGAAAGTGCAGGTCCGATCGGGTCGGCAAAGGGTGGTCGAGTGGTCGCCGTCTCGTGGTGCACGGTGCAACGGACGTGGTGTTCGGTGGCCGGCGGTTGCTTTCCGGCGCGGTTGGTGTGCGGTGCCACCGTGCTGGTAAGCCTTGGGATGTGGTGGTGGGTGTGGGTGGCCATGCCCCGGCTGCGTGGAACAGCACGTAAGCACGTCGTAGTGGCCGTTGGATCGAGAGGCTACGGCTCGGATCGACCGGTGAGAGGAGTTATCGTGGACCAGGAAAAAAGGATCAAAATGTGTTTTTATCCCGGTCGGGTTACTCGAAATGTGCGGTGACTAACAGGGTCATCAGTGGAGACTGGAGAGTCCAGCTTTCGTTGAGTTTTGACGTTTTTTGTGGTTGGTTGTCCGTGGCTGCAAGCTATACCTATCCACGCATTTCAACGAGAGAATATGGATGATTCTCCTATAAAGTAAAATGATAGGTGGGTATATTCTTCCATTTTATCAGTGTTTTATATACCCGGAGGAATGAATGGATAAATGATTTTTTTGTGTTTTATATTTTTTTATCAAACCAGGTAAAATATCTTATGTTGCTGTATGTTTTGGCAAGAACCATTTTTAATGATTTTTTTGCAGATACTAACAATTTAAAATGTTTTTTTTAGATAATGAACAAACCGAAATGATTGCCATAGGTTTAGGCCCACAAGAGTCTATAATTGTTCAATCATAAGATGGTAACAAGAAACATATGAACTATAAGCTAAGTGCACACATCCAGACTAACGTTAAAAAGCATGGGGACCGCGTCGTCTCGCCCAGGCGACGCGGGCGACGACAAGCAGGCGAGAGCGCCGCCGCTTTCCTCCTTCCGCCTTGCCGCCGCCTGAGC
>CM002482.1:21790569-21807255 GCA_000325765.3 Leersia perrieri
GCGGTGTCCAGTGATGGCCAGCGCGGGAGTGCAGGGAGCAAGTCGCCGGTGGGCCGACGAGCAGGTGTGGGGGCTCCAGATCTGGGTGTCCCGCGCCCAGATCTGGTGCGTGCGACAACGGTGACGGTGCGTGCGACGACGGCGTCGGCTCAGGCGGCGGTGGAGAACCTACTCGTGTCGACTGGAGTACGCAGTGACGGGGGTGGCGTGAGCGAGGCCGCCGACGGCCAGATCTGCCGCATCGGGGCCAGATTTAACGCCCCCACGTCCAAATCCATGGCCCCAACCGGCGGGGGAGCGACGACTGCGGCAAGGCGGTGCCGGCATGGCGCGAGGAGCGCGCGACGACGTTTGCTTGGGCGGGGGGAGGCGTGCATGAGAGGCCGTCTGCGCGGTCAGGAGGCGGCGGAGTCCAGCTAGACGCGACGCCTATGAGGACAGGCGGTGCCGAAGCGTTCTGCTTTGGGTAGCTACTGATAGGCGTTCAGGACCCCAAGCGGACGTGGCGAGGAGGCCCGTGGAGGTGCGGCGCGGAGGCCAGGTGGCGAGGGGCCCTGGCGGAGAGAGGCGCAGAGAGGCACACACGGAGATGCCTGGCGTTGCTCGCGGACCGCTTCTGCTGTCTTTCGGCCTTGGTGAGGCTGGCGGAATCCCTCGGTGGTTCCGACGTGCTGGCTTTCGGGCCAGCCTCGCCGATGTTGGTGGGCATGGCGTTGCCCACTGCGACGGCGAGGGTATTGCAGTTGACATGGACGAAGCGACCAGCGAGGGTCCGTCCGGATGGGGCGGCGAGGTGGAGCGGAGAACGGCATGGCGATGGCGATGCGGCCAGGGATCCGAGTAGACGATGTCGCGTGATTCCTGTCCGAGGCAAAGACGGTGGCGGCACCGTAAGGCGGATGCTTCTGGCCTTCTGGCGGGCTTAAGTCTAGACTTTTGTTCTCTTGTGGTGACACCTTGTCGTCACAAGATGGCCGCGTCGGGCGGACTAGCGAGGGGGAGAGGGGATCCATCCTTCTCTATCACCCTCTTCCCTTCCAACCCAACTGCGCGGATGGACTTCGAGTGCGTCGAAGATCAAGGAGCTTCTTCTTGATGGTCGACCGGCGACGAGGCGTTAGCGCAAGGACTACGCGTTGTTGGTTTCGGATGGCGGTGACTCCTGAGCTTTGCAGGTGGTCCAAGGCACGGGAGGGTGAGTAGTTTACGGGCGAAAGCCCTGTCTTCGGGCCGACAATGGCGACGCCTGCGGGTATCGTTTTCCTCTTAGGGCTTTGTTGTGTAATCCTACCTTCCATATAGGATTCTTCTGGTGAAAACCGCGTCCTGGACTTTTAGGACGGGCGACGGCGGCATGATCTGTGTCGTAACCTTGCTGGAGGCGTCATCCAGAAGATCTTGTACCTCTATGATGTCTTGTGCTTTTTTGTGTCCAGTAGTGTGGGTTCTAAGTTGTCGACGTGCAGTGGGGGTGTTTTTTTTCTTTTTCCCTGATTATAGCCCTACTTTGGACTATAGTCTTGTACCCTTTATTTCTTCTCTATTAATATATACGAGGCAAAGCTTTTGCCCTTCTTTCAAAAAAAAAAAAGCTAAGTGCACAAGATATAAATGGCAACAAAATATTTAAGGAATCAGGCGACACTTTAAATGGTTGTGTTTTAATTGACGTTGGATCAGTTAGATTGATCAGTTTTTAATCGAATGGTTTTTGTTTTTCCCGAATAATGTGGCAATCTATACAAAGAGATATGAAACAGTTAACTCAATACAGTGAAAAACATTGTAGAGTAACCGAGGATACTTTCTTCCTTCATACTTTTAGTTTCATAGTATGTTTCGCAACCTAGTTTATTATGACATGCGTTACAAACAAACACTTGTTTGTGACTCGAGGCAGTATACCTGGCTCGAAACTCAAAAGAGAGCTACCATGCTCTTAGAGGATGCCTATGCAGTCACTTTGCAATTCACCGTTATATAAATAATTGGAAAATCCGTCTATACTTCAACGTTGAGAGTTCCTCGAAACTTTTGTGTTTTGTTTTTACTTATTGAAATTGTATGCTACGAGAATTAGTTCGTTCATGTGTTTCCTCCATGACATATATGAATTAAGATAAAACCATAAAAAGGTATGTAAGGCCCGCCAGTTACAACCGCAGCCCTTATATATTGGTTATGTGGGACAACCATAGACCATAGCTAGTACAAGCAATCACCACAGTAATGTTGTGTATATTTGTTGTCTAAGTTTAAATTCGATTAAAAATTACGATCAACACTTATTCTCAGATTTATAACATATATACTCCTAGGATGGGAGACTTCATACTGTCCACAATTTAAAACATAAAGATTGTTATTCAAACTTATATGTTGGAGGTTAAGTTTGTTTTCTATGGTATTCTTATTTAAAAAAAACAATGAGAAATATCTTATTCTAGACTAAATGACCTACGATAGCCATAAGAAAGAGCTAATTATAGAGCCACAATAATAATGTGTAGCTCGACTGGCAGGACGCTGCTAGGAGCAAGCTGCTGGCATGGATTCGATCCTATCGGACACATGTTTTATCATAATTTATTCTCTATCAATGCTGGATGCTAAACCTTTTCCTTCGTGTGTCCCAACAACTTTCAATCGTTTCAAGAAATTTTGGCAAGTTGCCAAATATTGGTAACTTTTAGAACTTTCTCCTCTCAAAATTTCTATTAAAATTTAGAAAGGTAACAAACTAAACACCACCATCACCACTTGCCAAAATTTGGCATTACCAAAGTTTAAAAAAGTTTTGGCAAGAAAGTGAACAAGCCCTGTCCCATGACTCCAAATCCGAAACAACACATTATAAAACCGGTGAATGCACTGATCCTAGGACCTACCGATTGAACCAAACAGCACGGTAATGATTCGAGGCAACATTCCGTCTCCGTGCAAGCCGGCGGCGCCTGCAACCGGTGGCCTGGCCTCACAAGGAAATCTACGTGGAGTTGTGGTCTTGTGGACTGGCCTCACAAGGAAATCTATCCTTTCATTCGTGTCTTCCCAAATCGAAAGTGACAGCTGCTTTGCCCCCATCTGATCATCCAGCCAAGTTAGTTATGCACAAAACATTGCTCTCGTGCTTACTCCAACTTTACCCAGCACTACAAACAAGTGGACCCACAAGAACGATGTACCACACGTCAGTGACTCATTACCACGCAAAGTACGACACGTCGACGTCGTCTCCCTTTGCACATGGAAAAGAAGCCTGGGAAAGGCTGAAGTTAAAACCACGGCCTTACCTAAACCCAGTGCCACATGAACCACGAGTCCACGACGAGATCGAACTGACCAGTGGGTCCCAAAACTTGACCGGTCCCACTAATCAGTGTCACAGTTGACATGATAGAAAATATCTCCCGGTCCGGTTTGATCGATCCACTAGCCGAACCCCACACTGTGTACTATGTATCCGCACTGGCTGCTGCCACCACCAGCGCTCATAAATAACTAACCCGCAAAACAAAAGAGTTTCTATCTGCGAGTCTAATTTCAAATCGCCCCCATTCGTTGCTTCTCCTCTCCGCTTCCCCAAACAAATCTAGGGTTCCGGATCGGGAATCGCCCTGCCGCCGGCGCTGCCACCGGCTATAATGTCGGCGAGCGGCGAGCCCGAGAAGGCGGCGGCGGCCGCTGCTGATGGGGAGGGCAAGGTGGACGGCGCGAAGGGAGGGGAGCTGCTGTACTGCGGCGCGACCAACTTCGAGACCATGGGGCGGAAGGTAGTGGGCGGGGCGCAGGGTAACCTAGTGTCGCCGACGCGGATGCGTTCGCTCATGGGTGTCGACATATGCTTCGTTGCCTCTGGGTGCAGTAAGTCCCATCGTCCTACCTTGATATGCTCCTCTAGTACATGGCGGCGGGATGAGAACTGGCACCCGTTTATATTTATTCAGTGATGAGAACTGGCACCGGTTTATATTTATTCAATACATGTGTAAAATTAGGACAGGTGGAATTGAGATGTTTAAAGTTCGTGAGCGCTTGACTGTCTGGATGACCTCATGCTGAAACGGTGCCATTCTTTCTAGTTTTTGCAAGTTAACGATGGAAAATGTTGTCATGACCTATTAGATTGATCACATCACGACAGATATAGTACAAAAGTTCTAGAGTGATGAGTAAATTTACACACGTGTCTGCGGATATTATATTGTAGTGGATTAAATGGTTTAGCTAGATTGCTGATGCAACCGTTCAAAAAGCCTATGCGCTATGCCGCTATGGACACGATCTTAATGTGATGTTGTCGTTTTCCTAAGTTTGGTTTTGGGTGGTCTAAGCTAAACTTTAGGAGAGGCGATCAATTCCGTCTAGTTTTAGAATTTTAATGATGAAAAATGTTGGCATGACCTATTAGATTGATCGCATCACGACAGATATAGTAATAAAGTTCTAATATGATGACTGGACTTTAGTTATTTAGGCACGTGCGCGGAAATTGTAATGTAGTGGACTTAATGGTCTAGCTAGATGGCTGATGCAACCGTTCAATACTATGAACACCATCGTAATGTGACATCATCACTTCCTAATTTTGGTTTTGGGTGATCCAAGTTAACCTTTAGGTGAGGTGATCAATTTCAACTTTAGGGCATTCCATCAGAAGTTAGGCAGGGACAGTATTGGATGATTAGATTTTTCTAGTTATCCGCCAATTTTTTGTCTGGTTGCTTTATTTATTTATTTATTTTAACATGAATAGATTTCGAAATCTGAAAGGCGCATATTGGGATCTTAGTGGCGCAGTTTTCTATTTTTAAAAGCTGTAACGGCACACTTTGTTGCATGAAACAGTTGTAAATTAATGATAGCCCCATCTGGAAAAATAATGCTAGATTTTAATTTTATGAGTGGGAACAGATATAATTCCAACAGTACTTGTGGAGAAATCTATCCCATGATATGAAAAAATGGCACCGCCGCGACGTGCACACTCTTATAATATAATATAACAGTATAGAGCATCTGAATTGCTTTATCGTGCTATTTATTGTAATCCATACCCTTAGCAGCAAATTCAACATTTTGGTGCTCTTCTGTACTCTTCTGTAATAACTGTATATCATCATTTCCCCAGCGGCTTGCCATTGTGTTGCGTTGGACACTGAAGGACGCTGTTATACATGGGGTCGAAATGAGGTATGATCTGACTTAACAATCACCTTTATTTAACATATTGTTTTAACAATGATGCTTTCTAGCAGAAGGGGCAGTTGGGGCATGGGGATACTCTTCAGCGTAACCTGCCGACTGTTGTTTCTGAACTATCAAAGTAGGAACTAAACTGTTTGTTTGTACTGCTATTATTGCTTTTGATTTGTTAAATTCATGAATTGACCAGGTAATCTGGTTGAGATGAATCGCTTATAGGTGTTAAATGTTGTCAGGTACAAAGTCGTTAAAGCAAGTGTCGGAAGAAACCACACTGTGGTTGTAACTGATGACGGGAAGTCATTCTCATTTGGTCACAATAAACACGGACAGTTGGGGACAGGTTCCCTAAGGAATGGTATGCGCCTTAGGTTCCCTTTTCCTCGCTAGTCATTAGTAATACACCAATAACTTGTCCTTCAGAAATATTGTTCTGTGGAAAGTTTTTGTTATATCTACTAGTTGGGTGTTTGATACCTTTTTTGATAAATGCTTCTATGTGTGATCTGTTTGTGTATACATTGACGTTGAAATCTAGTGTTTCATGAAAAGTCTACATTTTCTTATAATACGTGCTAACAAATGTTTTTCTTGTTCCTTTGGTTCAAAACTGATGCAGAAATCGAGACATCGCCGGTGCCCTGTCTTGTTACTGAAGCAACTAATGCTATTTGCGGTGCTGATTTTACTGTCTGGTTGTCATCTGTGGAGGGCTCTTCTATACTGTATGTCTTGCTAAAAATATGAACACTAAATATTTTAAGCCTGTTTTAACTGATATCTGCTTGTACTGTAGTTAATGAGTGTTGCTAGTCAATATTTTTTGAGGCAGTACTTTATTCTTTTGTGCTATTCAGTACAGCAGGTCTTCCTCAATACGGTCAGCTTGGTCATGGAACCGACAATGAGGTTGTTACTACTCCATCAACATGGATAACCTGTTCATGTATATTCATATCAATCCATTGATATTTGATTTGTGATGTTGCAGTACAATGTTAAAGATTCATCTGTAAAGCTGGCATATGATCCTCAGCCCCGTCCTAGGGCAATTGCTTCATTATCTGGGAAAACTATCGTCAAAGCTGCATGTGGAACAAATCATACAGGTTTCTTTTATGTTTCGAAATATATTTTTTGTTTATTCTGACTTTTCAGGATCAACAGCAATTTCAACACTGTTTATTTACTTGTGCTGCAGTTGCAGTTGATTCAAGTGGCTACGTTTACACGTATGTTGTTTATTCATCATTTGTTTGATGCAATTATCAACTTTAAATACTTTTGACTTACCAGTGTTTGTACGTCCTGTATCGGCTATCAGGCCCCTTCCTATTTACGGTATATAAAAATACGATCGTTTCATATCCATGCTTTATGTTTTCTAATAGTATTTTCCTTTCCTTTTGGTAGATGGGGCTTCGGTGGATATGGAAGGTGAGACATTGATGTCATATATCCCTGTCCCATTATAATCATGGTAGGCTGGTGGCATCCTTGATTTAATCTCCATCCACCTGCTTATTACATTAGGTTGGGTCATAGAGAACAGAAGGACGAGTGGCAGCCTCGCCTTGTTGAAGTCTTCCAGAAGCACAATGTTCTGCCACCAAATGCTATTGTGTCTGCTGGTGCGGCAAGTTCTGCGTGCACCGCTGGTATGTTTCAACTATTTCTGGTTCGGACTATTTTTTGTAATTCCTTTTTAATATTTGGATTCCACAAGTTACTAGAATAGCTTAATCATGAGAATTACGCAAGAGAAAACACTCTGGGCCTGTAAGTTAGTATCATTCATGGGAAAGAAGCTATAGTGAGTACTTGTTTAACTCGTCATGTAAGATTATATTTAGTTCTGATAGTAAATTATAGAGCATCTTGGTCATATTTCTGGAATTAAATGACATGGAACAATAGGAAAACTTGCGATGTTATGAACTTATTATTGTTTTACTGATCCTTCCATGCTGGTTTTTGTGTGAACAATTGTCATAAAAGCATTGTGTGTCTGCTGATACTATTGATTTCACACTAGTTTGCTAATGGAGAATCCTCTTAACATTCACTTGCATTTTAAATTTCCATTGGAGAGCACACATTATTTGCCATGTAACAAGCATTGACTTGAGTTGATGTGCTATTGACAAAGTGGAGTCAGCAAGTGTTTTTAAATGTTTTGGCAGGTTGTTTGTTCTACTCATTTTATAGTGCAAGCCTGTTCGGAAAATCTGGTCTTCTGATATGCCAATATATGCCTGCGCCAGTTATTCTTTTTTCAGTCTATGTTTTTCCTGCTAGTTAGATGCAAATTCATGGTGTACAGTATTAATTGCCTGCGAAAATATCATCCTTGAACCTTGTAAATTTGGATTCTTCTAACCAAAATGAGGTCGATTGTGTTGCATAACATCACATTATTATTAATTGTTGGTTATTTGGTTTGGTTATTAGGTGGTGGACAGTTGTACATGTGGGGCAAGTTGAAGAATACAGGCGATGATTGGATGTATCCAAAGCCATTATTGGATTTAAGGTTTCCTCACAGACTTTTGAGACACTATGCTGTTATCCAAAGCTGTAGTTTAACCAGTGATTTTGTTCTTCAGTGGTTGGAATATTCGTTGCATGGCTTCCGGTAACATGCACCACGTTGTTGGTGCAGATGATTCCTGCATAAGCTGGGGTGTTGCCCAAAGCGGAGAGCTTGGCTATGGCCCTAATGGGCAAAAGTATGTCTATTGATGATTGCTAATATTTCTTAGATAATGATTGCTAATATTATGTTAATACTACTCTTGATCCAACCATTGAGCTCTTAATGGTCATTTGACATGTAATGTAGGTCATCTGCCAATCCTAAAAAGGTAGACATCCTTGAAGGGATGCATGTTACAAGGTAACTACACTAAATCAAAGTGTGTATCTAGTTGCAACTCCTGTTAATAATACGATCACTTAAGTTGATGGCACTTCTGCAGTGTTGGTTGTGGATACGGACTGTCCGTGATTGTTGTAGACAGAACAATTGCTGGTGATAAGCTTGATCAGGCATGAGCTCTAATTGCACACCTTTTTTTTCTCATATCTACTGTTTTTTATGGGTTTCTTCACTCATTTTATTCATTCTCTTATATTTCTCAGACTAATAATAACATTTTATATCATCTATCACCTCTTCTACTACTGCCTAACTGTACATGCTGTATAGATGCGTGTTAATTTCTTACATTCGTTCATTACAATAGGCCTTTGGACTATATTGACTATCTTCTAATATAAAAATGTTATTTCTTTTACTCAGCTGGATATTTATGATGGCGATACCTCCACTGAAGGTTTGCAATCTTGCATTTCTTTTTATTTTGTTTCTCTGATCACTAGCCAAATGTCTATGTGTTGCAACGGATTATGTTATGTGTTCATTGATTGGATTGGTTGTTTAAAATTTGGTTTTCAATCCACCTATTAGTTTCCATCTCAGTGGCTCTGGTTTTTTCTTGATTTGGTTTTATTTCACATGCTAGATACAGGTGTCCTTTGTAATAAGCAAATGATCTTTTATCTTATACTTAAAGGACTTATCTGCAAACTGGCACCACCTTGTGTGTTTGGTCCGGCATGGCAGATGTTGGTGGGGTGGAAACTGCCACCAGCCCACCACCACTACTGTCTTATAAAGTGGTACAGATACATATACTATTTATAAATGTATATCTGCAAGCTTCAATAAATTTAACGTTGTATAAATAGCATCCTTGTTTGGTTTGATCTCCACCAGAACAAACTGTTATATTCACTTATATTTGCTCGGATAATCCCCTACACTGGGTGATTTTTGTCGATTGTCAAATAGTTTGTGTGCTTCGTTTGCTCTATAGAACAAACTAACATAGTTATGCAGCTTATTCCCTTGTGTGGGGTGGCTGCACTCAAAGGGCATCACTTTCTTCCGCAGGATGTATTTTCTAGTGGTACTTTTGCAATAATGATTCAAACCAGTGGTAAATTTGCAATTGCCCTTAGTTTATATATATATCTTTGGAAGTCAATTTTTTGGAGCTTCGAAAGTTTAGTGATCCATTGCGTTGATTTTTGTGCTTTAATCAGCACAGCTTTCGGTGAGCACATCATCTGAAATTGAATGGGCTCGAATTCGAATCGTGCAAGCTTGAGAAATGCTTTATCACATAATTTACCATTATATTATTTTCCATCTACTCATGGATGATTTAAAACTCTTCACTGCAGTAGAAGACCAAGTGGAGGTTCAGGTCGCCAAGAAGGCATCTGCTAGCACCAATTCACGCTCCAATAAGCGCAAGAAAACAAAGGAAGTTTCTGAATCAGAAGATGATGATGATGAGGAAGATGATAGCGACGACGATGAAAATGGTGAAATAAAAGGCGCAAATGGTAGACGTGGCCGCAAACCCTCAAACAGAGGGCGAGGCAGGGGAACCAAAAAGGCAACTCCTGAGGCAAAGCCATCTGGAAGGGGCAGAGGCCGCCCAAAGAAAACTGAGTCTCCTGCTCAGAAAACTGGGAGCTCAGGGCGAGGCGGGAGGGGAAAGCGAGGAAGAGCTCGGAAGTGAACTTGAACCTTGGTAGGGAGTGTTGAACTCAGATCGTGTGATGTCTAACACCCTGGTGCAATCCGACCCAGCCCATTAAGGGTATTTATTTTCGTAGTGAACTAGTGATGATTTCTCCCTCTCCTTGCATTGTTGAGCCTGTTTTTTTGAATGGAACTGCCTCTGATATTGAAGACTTGCCTGGAATTCAATAGCCTGTTGTTTAAGCTCTAGTAGCCCAGCCTGCAAGACAAGTCGGCTATTTATTCTGAAAAAGAAAAATACATCGACATCAGTTTGGAAGGCTCAATCATCACGGCCTCACGGGGGTCTTAGGCTCTTGGCACAATTTGCGACAAAATAATTTGTCGCCATATTTTTTAGAAAACATCTTTCAAATGTAACTATCTATTGAAATACAATGCAAAATACGACAGATTTTCTATTGGCCAAGTCAATTTCCCGATATGTTGGGTCCTGGACAGTATTGGACCTTTCCCAAGCGAGCCCCAAGGCAGGTGTGACAGGCATCACTAGACCAGACTTCATCTAATGCTTAGTAACTTACTTAGGAGTAGGCACTGCAAATATAGTTACAAGCACATGATTAGCAAATCAAATTTGCAAATGTAGTTAAAAGCATAACAAGACATTGTTGGATACACATTATTCAACTGCACATACGAGAATTTTGATCTCAACAAACACTAGCTTAGGTCTACAAGTAGAATGCCAGTTAAGTTTGGCTGGACTGGAAACGCAGAATTTCCTGTTTTCAGATCTTAATATTATGCAGGCTTCGATACAAGTCTGCTAAAAAGGTTTGGGTTGTAGTTCCTACTGGGTAAAAACTGCCAATCTGCCATACATGGCATACTAGTACTACACAACTGGATGCCACACTGCTGGTCATTTTCCTGCCAGAAAATGGTCAATTATATGTCCATGTCAATCAGTGCATCTTCCTCTTCACCATCAGTCGGTGCACTGGTTAGGAAGTCGTCTCCTGATATTTTGCTGTGATATAACAGAAACTTGTCAGTGGTTCAAACATCGGAACCCATGTTTCCTGCCAAAAAGGAACACGCAGAACAGCAAGTGCCTACCTAATACAACTGCAACGAAAGCTCACAACTCGCTTTAGCTTCCGATTGTAGAAGAAAAAGTTGATCGACCATCTAAAACAAAAAATTATATTGTATCAATATTATAAGATATTTTTATTGCTATGATAAAACCATGGTAATCACAGGTTAGCTTACATGACCCCCTTTTCAAGAAATGGATCTCCATCTTGGTCTGGATTATAGCTGTAGATGTCAGATTCTTTAATTTTGATAACCTACAAAGTAACATTTGTATAATAAACATATGAATATCCAAGTTTTGTGAATTGAGCATCATGTAAGGGCAAACCTCATCAATAACATTTGTCATACTGTCCAGAAGAGAAGTGCCCTCATTTGTTGCTGCCCATTGCTAACAAATAGTTCGATTTCAGGTTAAGCAAATTAGACAAGTGAAAAGGAAAAATAAACAGTCAAGTAGGCCCAGCATCATGCAAAGAAATAGCTATACGGTTTATATATAAATTAGCTTTTGCCGTCATGCTTAACCTATTTCTGATATCATGCATGTTCACAAGCACAGATCTTATTATCAAGAGTAGATATCAAAGAATCATAAAGGTGTGGTGTTACCTTAGATGCCTCAGATAAATAGGTGTCTGTCATCTCCCTGAAGCTTTCCCACTCCTCTTCTTTGAAGAACAGGTGAGCCCGAACAGCACTGCTAAGTGAACAAAATGTTGACAAAAGGATGTTAACTTATCTAAAGGTCATCCTGTCATGCATGTTCACATAACAGCAAGAAGACCTTTGAGAAAGTTACAGCTCTGCCAAGTATTTAAAGGCCAAGGGTAATGGAGAGAATTGAACTCTCAGCTCAAAGAGCAACGGATATTAATCCGTTTGTCATACCATTTGACAACACTCCCTTAAGCTGGTCGGAAAGGACAAAAGCGGGTTGCCAAACCGCTAAAAAAGCTGACTATGACATTACCCAATATCCTTCCTCCCAGATGGTTTAGAATACACAAGTTATGAAGAGAAAACTAACTTACTGTAAAATAAAAGAAATTTACCTGAAGTCATAATCTGGATACATGTGGCTAAGGGTGAGAACCAGATAGATCAATGTTTTCCGACTGGAATGGACACGAAACACAAAAGGAAGTTACTATCGTAAAGTTGAGATTGCGCGACAAATTATCTACACATGATTACCTTGACCGACATGACAAATGCTCCACTGGTGATGAATGATCACTATCAGAAGACTTGCCAAGGCAATCAAGAATCTGAGGACACAACATTATGCTTTAAGAAGTCGGTATAATCACAAGCATTTTTGATATGTTAAAGCATTCATAACTTACCTTCAGTTTTCATATGATTTGAATGAACAGACAAACAATTTTCTAAATAAAACACAGTACTGCAAATACATGGTAAATTGCTAGGTCATGGCCTAATTTATCCTAAACGTGATCTCAATTGGTGATATTTACCTCATGTTCTAGACTTATTGAAAGCCGACGGTCATTACCAGTGTGCTTGCCTACAAATCAACATAGAAAGTAGGCCTTTATTGTCATTAAGGTAATATACTCAACAAGAGAGCCAGTGGAGAAAAATCCTTACAAGAAAAGGCTTCAAGATTTCCTCTAATTGTACAATCTCCAAGGTCGAGATTATCAAGGAACAAATTTATACTGAAACAAATCCAAACAGTAGCATTAATGTATCAATGTAAATTTTGCATGCTACCAAGTGTATATCGACAAGAAGAAACAAACAACGAACTATAACCTGTCGAAAGGGGTGTATTCTAAAAACTTCATGTTCAGTGCCTTGTAAACTCATAAAAGGGACAGCGATATCAGATGTGTCTCAAGTTGGCGAGATTAAAACCTCAACTGCATAGAAGGCAAAGAGAAGTCAATAACAAATAGAAAAATTAAAAAAAAACACGGCAAGAAATAGATGAAAAACATGTAGGTAACTAAAACAAAGAAAAAAAACATCCGCCATTTGATCTCCTTGGAATCTAAACAAAAACAATCAGATATTGCGAGCAGCACTTCATCTCATCTTTTATTAACTTACTGGTATTGAGGGACAAGGAAACTAACTTGGTTGCATCAGTACTTGGTTGGGGGACGAAGGAACAAAGATCAGCGAGAGCATGCAACCCTAGAATTCTAGACGTCAGCAAGCGGGTAGGCATGGCGCGTGGAGTATGGAAGCGACGATTGGGTAAGGTTGGCATCAGGAACTAACAGGTGCAGCAATTTTATCAGCCGAGAATGGCAGTGGCATGCAAGATCCAAAAGAAAGAAAGTCTGTTCCAATTCCATGCCTTAATCCTATAGTCTTAACCCACTAGAAGCACACATAACAACCCTCGATTTACACACTATGCTCTGAATGTGCAGACCAATTTCACATACTGATGCTAGCATCACACAAACAGCGAAACAAACATGGACAATTGACCGACCAGACAATCACCAGGCGGATGAGAAGGGGAAGGCGTCGTGCAGTCGAGACTCGGTGTGCACCAGATCACCAGTAGGTTTCCTCACAGCTCAGCTCAAATTTAGGGCGTATTCTTCCTATGGGACAGATAAAGCAGGAACGCCTCGTCCCCGTGTGTGGTTGAAGGGGTGGTTAGTGGTTACCAATTCTATTATACATGATGAAATGATCCCATTTTTAGCAGAATATTCCTCCTAGATGCTGCGCCATCTGGTTGGGCGAAACAGGGCGGAGCTATCAGCCATCAATCCCGGCACACGGGATCTTGCTCGCTCACGCACGCGGGCTTCACGTGACCCAGGCCGCGCCGCCGCGCATGGTCACCGGCGACGGCGGCGGCGACGCCGCAGTCACAAGCAATTGGTGGAACACGGAGACGATAGAGAGGTTTGGAAGAGGGTTAATCGAGGGGGAAGTGGGACTCACTGGCGTGGAGACCGGAGCGTGGCCGGCGTTCGCCGGAGCCGGAGAAGAACACGGCGTTTCCGGCGGCGGATCGGACGGTGGACGGCCCGAATCGGATTGGGGATTTCGGTGGGTGGGGTCAACGGGTCTCGAAATTATCCCTATCTCTCCACGGCCCAATCCGATTAGGTGGCGGATTGGGTTGGAGTTGGGGAAGCAGAAGCGAGCTCGTGGCTCCGGATTGGATTCTGCCCACTCCGCTTCTCCTCTGCAGCCACGAAGCAGCTCCGGTGCAGATGAGAATCGGGAGGAGCTAGAGCGACGCCGTGTCATGGGCCCCAACAGTTTTGGGTGGTGTACAGTAGCACGCTAATCTGGGCCTAAATGGGCCCATGGACGCTATGGATTAGATCTCCCACCTTAATGCGCTCATCGAGCCAAATCAGGCCCTAACTCAAATCATAATTCTCTCAGAGCCGAACGCCATGTACCGTAAAGTATTACGAGTACTATTTATATTTTTGGATCATGGTACAGTACTGTATAGTACTCTATTGTCATTCATTTCGTATTTGTTATTATTTCCGCGTACTACTACTGGAGAATTGAACATTACTCCGTATATACAGTAGCGGTATACGGACATGTAGATGAAGTAAAATCCACAAGAAAAATGTGGCACTTGTACAGATCATTTGCAGGTAGCAGCACGCTGACTTCTGGCTCCAGGCGACTGATTTGCTGAATGCTGATCTGAAATTAACTGAATCGAGCAGCTGACTAATGTGAAATATCGTTGTTTGATTGATAACAATTTTAGTAGCGGCTGGACATTTATCTATACCCGTATATAGGGGGTAACATGCATGTGCGGCGTTCTCTCCGTGATCCATCAGAGTAGCAGCATGTGAGCGTCCGACCGAATACATGATTGACCACGAGCAAGAGAGCTAGCTACAGTGCAGATCAGTCGTGGCTGCATCTGTCCACGCGACCTGACTGCACCTGCGTGAATTGGTTGGATTTCAGAGGGAGATTCTTCGGTGCTGATTGGAATTTTGGAGCTTCTTCTGCGGCTGCTGCAGCATAGCGCCTGTTGGCTGTTATAGTGTTTTGTTGGTTACTGAAGATAATATATCTACTGTAGTAGGTAACCGCGTAAAAATTCTTCTGCACATAAGCACATTCCCTTTGAAACAGACAAAAAGAAACTTCATCTGGGCTGATGCTTTTGGTGGTGACTGAAGAAATAACAAGCGGAAAGGAGAAATGGTAAGTTAGTATATATAAATCAGGGAAATGTTTTTAAGCCTCTGCTGATCCTTTCAGTATTTTCTTCTGACTAGATCAGAAAATAAATAATTTGAGATGTACATATTCTCTTGATCACTTCCTCTTGCACTTCATTTATTCTTTTTTTTACATAGCTTACGGTTTCGGTATCAATAAAAAATGCACACAATTAATCTACTCTCTAGTCTACGGTGGACAGGACTCATCAATCGGTCGTGTCACAGCAACAAATTAAGTGTACCTTCATCCGTTGCTAACAGTGTTCTAGATTGTACTCCTTAGACTGCAGTGTGAGTGTTTGTGCGTTGTCAAAGGAGTAGGTGGCACAGATAGGAAACATGGAAAGATAGACGATGGCGCTCTCCTAGCTACTACTACAACCAAAAGAAGAAGAATAAGAAGAAGAAACGTGAATGGAAATTGCCTTGCATAAGACCACCAGTTAGGTGAAGTTTCCTTGTCCTTAGTGATAGTTATGAAGGCAAAGTTAAGATATAGAGGCTAGAGCTACTCATCAGCTAACTCTCATTGTCATTTTCAGTTTTCCCCTCTCTTCAAGGTTTCAATCAGCTGAGTTATCTTGTCATTGTTGCTTCATCCTCGGCGTAGCTAGTCTGCGATTGATTCACTGATCAGCCATATAATGCAGCAAAGATTAGTGTTAGTTCAGTAAGTAGCTAGTTTAGGATTGCATGCATGGATTTGTCCCATTGATGTGTATCTCCTGAAACCTAAATAATTGTGTCACCCATCACACCATAATTTGATTCCAACAAATGTATATATGGCTTGTGTAAACAGAAAAAATCAGGGAACAATTTCTCCTGTAATTAGTAGAAATTTTCTAAACCATTGACCTTAAAATTGTTCTTTCATGTACAGAAGAGAAGAATATCCGTGGTACAGCTACCATATGCCTAAACATGAATTTCATTTTATTTTCCCTCTACAGGCCGGTAGAACATACCGCCTAAAGCTTGTCTAGCTAAATAGACACAGCTAGGTTTAATTCCCTGATAATCAGGCAAATCTTATTTGATATCGAAGCCTGACCTTTCCTTTACTATTTTATCCTTTATCCGTTACGATTTCAACATTGCTGACAATTTATTCTAAAGAATTCATTTTATTCTGTACCATCTCAATTAACTGTAATTTCTTCCCTGCCCCAATTGCGAGGAAGGCTTTAAACTATTAAACTTATCCCATGCTTTGCATTTGTCTTCTTAGAAATGACATGGCAACCACATCAATTTCATCGCATAGGAATATATATAGGATAGCATCGCTATCCCATCATTGCCAATAAGGATCCAGGTTAGTGCCCGTACCACGTACAGCTCGTTTGATTAGGATGGGTTTAGCCACCAAAGCCGATAACCATACAACCTTTTAAGAATGGACATTATTAGTGCATAACCTTAACCACAAATGATCATGCCAATTTTTTGCCTCGTATGTACTATAATAGAACATATGTAACAGGGCTACAACTACAAGATCTATCACAACCCATATAAGGCTATAATCAAGAAAATAATAATAATAATAATAATAATAATAATAATAATAATAATAATAATAATAATAATAATAATAATAATATAATAATA
>CM002482.1:21807355-21933823 GCA_000325765.3 Leersia perrieri
AATAATAATAATAATAATAATAATAATAATAATAATAATAATAATAATAATAATAATAATAATAATAATAATAATAATAATAATCAGTAGAGTCATGTTCCTACAACACAAGAAGATCATGTATTCATGTCAGTATGGAAATGAGATTTATCTGGTCTTGTCATAACTCGTTCATTTGGATTAATTAATCGTACTTGTTCTTATTTTCGTATTATATATGTGGAAGTTTCATTTAACATTAACAAGATTCATAGTAAAGAGGAAACTAAAGGCTGTTATGATTGGTATTGAATCTATATGTACTATCCAAACTGGTGGACACAATTATAAGCATGGAACCCCGTTGGATCTCATCTTAAGATATATGACTAGTTTTCAGTCCTCTCAGATGGCCTGTGCCCTCAAACTTGCTCTTTTTCCTGTACAAGCAACATGGAGTAGCCTGTCACTGCCTCCCAACTCTCTGACAGTGACCTTTCATGTGGCCCCTAATTAATCACCTCAAAAATTAACAAGAATAAACGAACTGTCACAACAAACCCTGACCTAATATATGTGAGCTGGTACAATGCAGGCCAATTTGTGTGCCTCCAATCACTGTTGTCTACTTCTGAAACAAGCAACCCATATGTTGCAGTGAGCAGAGAAAAAGAAAGATAGTGTGTGTGCCTCCTTTGTGTTGGGCATGCATGACTTTTGGGCTATCCAGGGACCATGGGATAAGATGTGCTTGCTGCTTTCTTGCTTTAGTTTCTCACATTTGTGTGTTAAGTTCAACAAGTGGGGAGGAAAATGAGAGAGCAAATGAGCAATGACCATTCTTTCTTTCTTACTACTTTAATTCTCACATTAGCTGATACCATGCCACACTGTCAGTAGCTAGCTATCACAATTCACAGCTCTTGGCCTCTCTGGTCGCAATCACTGAACTGTATTTTTCCCCTCTACTTACTATTGTCAAATCTGCTACACATCTAGTTTTTTGCAAAGTTCAAATTCAACACTAATTCTTGGCATTATCCTATATGGTAGTACTAGCTAGGAGGTGGAAATACAGATCAATTCATATTCAGTACAAATGTTGACCTGCTAAGAACCTGGAGTAGCTAAGATCAAGTAGGAAGGGAGCATCATTAACTTAGTAGTATTAACGGTGGAAACAAAAGGTAGCACCACCACTACATGAAGAATCATGGCTGCTTTTGGATTATGGTCCATCTCTCCATATATGCTCTGCTCTACTCTAATCCAATAACACCACTGGTCATTCTTTTCGCCGAGGATGCCTTTAGTGTAAGAAGCATCATTGCACGCTGCCAAAAAGCACCTTGGTGTTTGGATATATTACACAGTATACTTCTCTGTTTGTATGGTTTTATTCATCTGATGCTTGCTTAGACCGTTAATTAGCGTGGTACGGCCGTTGTTAACGAGGTGACTGGAGGATTCTTCCTTTGAATTCTTTCTGCATGTTTCTTTCTGGTCCTGAGACTGTGAGAGTGTCTTGCAGTTGCAGAGAGATACAAAGGCAAGAGTTGTAGGAGCCTAGGAGGAGATAACGTTACGGTGGCATTGCACGTGGCTGTAACGTGGCGAAGCAGGTGCGAAAGGCTGGCACGTGCCCGGTGGTCTCGAATGGCCCACTCGCAGCCGCTAGTTATGTGTGCTCGGACACCCCTCGTTACGCACGTGGCCCACTTTGTTTCACATGCACTCACTCGCTCACCCAGCCCAGGAGAGGATTACATTACATGATCCCCCATCTGTTAACACTCGGGCGTACTACGAGCTGTTTGTTGTTGTTTTGCTTGCAAAATCGCTCGCGTGGTGACCACTTAACCATCATAAATTTAGTAACCCGTTTGACGGTCTCTCGCTAGCTGTCAAAGACCTGACCGCCATGGACCGATCGAACGACCGAGCCAGGCAGCCAGCAACGCATACGCATGAGTTTCACTGTGTCAGTGCAGGGCAGGCAAAAGCACAAAGCAGGCAAGGCCGGAGGCCGGCGCGGCAGCTCGTGAGGTGAGACTGACAGTTAGCCCAGTGAGAAAAAGCTGCCGATCGAGGCATCTCACCGCACCACCGCCCAAGACGCCGGACCACCGCCCATGACGCCGGCCGGTGGTGGTGAATTCTCTCGCTACAGTCGCCTCCGTGTCTTCCCCAACTCGATCGCTGTGCGTCTCACGTGAATCGCCAACCAAACACAGCGAAGCTCGAGCGCGATCACCGCGACGCCGCGCCCACCACCAACCCAAACCCAATGTGTGCACCCGCCCGGACGCACGCGCGCGGCCACGCACTTTCTCGTGCTCGCGGCTCGCGCGCGCGAGCATTCCGCGGTTGCGTCTCGTGGTCGATCGAGACGTGGACGCGCGCTCGCGCCCGCCGTTGGCGCGACGTACTGCGGTTATCGTGTCATTTCGCTCGCTAACCTGGCACCTGTAGGCTTGTTGTGTTGCGTTGGTTACGGAGGTCGCTGTACTTACCAGCCGCTTAATTGCAGGTATATATCGATCTAGCAATAGCATCTCCTTCTTTACCAACAGTGACAGCATTGGCCAGGATCGATCGATATATCTCGACGGTGCTTGCAATTAATAATAGTACTAGTAGCATTTTACTATACTGCGAATTAGGAGTAATAAAAACCAGTAAGAACAAGTGTTGACCTGTGTACTGTACTACTCGGTACTCCTATATACGGAGTTTATGTAACAAGAGGCAGCAAACATAGCTAGGAGGATGATGGGCTGCTCGTCAAAGTACGCTCGCTGGCCATGTCTAAGCTCATAGGCTCGTCTTAACTTAATTAGCTACTACTAGTAGCTTGCATTAATGTTGTTGTCATTGGCAACTTAAAGCCTCCCTGGACTCGCAATCGTTTGCGTCGCCCGGCCGGAAGGTACCGTGTACCGTGTCATGAAGGAATCTGCATCAATCCTGGCCTGTATATAGCGCGGTCCCAGTATTACTAGCTTGTTAATATATGCTCGTTTTCGGGGGACGGTACGAGTGTGGTGCACACGACAATGATCCAACGAGAGGAAACTCCCGGCACTGCACTGCGGTATATTCGACGAGACTGAGATGTGCATGTGCAGCGACGCGACATACCGCCTCACAGATTTGGAGGGACTAAACTTGTCCCGATAAAATTGGATAAGGTGTGGCATGTGACGCCGCATAAGTACATTTTTTGAAAGAAAACTTTGGTTATAGAATAAGTGTATGACAAATGGTGCGGCATAGTTGTAGAGAAAACTTTGGTTACAGAATAACATCACATATTTCATGCTTGTTGTAGCGAGATCAGTGATACCTACACTGTTGACTGTAATGGTTAGGAATATCGAAGACTGAGGCTAGAAATCCTTATTAATATGTACAATATGGTTTAAACCATACAAAATATCACATTTATGGGAAACAATAGTGGTACGGTGATGGAGTGCGCATAACTACACCTATTTGGATTTAAATGACGCTCTCGACGAATATTACGTAAATGCAAGATGGCTTTCAAGTAATTCAGTGACGTTTTCAACTTGCGTTAGTTTCTGTCTCTTTAAACGTGTGTTAGGTAACATATACGTGTGTGTGGGTGTGTGTTTGTCCTGTAATACATCACATTTACCCCTTCATTTGTCATCAATTGCTCCAACCAGAATTTAACACAAAACAAAAACGGTTGAAAAACACAAACAAACAGTCACAACAACCTGTTAAAGCCTCATTTAAGCGTATACGCTTGTGCACACTGTATTAACTTTAATTAATAAGAAAAGGAAAAATAAAGTAAAGAAAGTTTGCATTGGAGTAGGGGAGAAAAGAAAAGAAAAGGAGAAAGGAACAGCGGCAACCGGCAAGATAAAGCGGAGGGCCCGAATCCTCCGGAATATAAAAACTGCAAGCAAACAAGGCAACGCAAACGCGAACGCAAAGCCAGAGAAGAAACACAACACGCACAGCTCCCAATCCAGCTCCGCTCCAGACGCACGCGCAGCTGCGGCGCAGCAGCACTGACTGACTGAGCTCGACGCGGCGGTGGGTGCTGCGGCGGCGGCGAAAGCGACCCCGATCCGCCGCGATGACGAGGCCCAAGAACGGCTGCCTCAAGATCCTTGCCTGCGCCGGCGCCGGATCCGACCCCTCCGCCGGCTCCGACGGCGACGGCGACGACCGCGCCGACGAGGTACTTGATGCGTTTGCTCGTTCACTGAATGCGCACGCCGTTTTGCTCGTCAAAGCTGGGTTTTTTCTTCTTCTTTTTTTTTTGGGGTCGAGCTGGGTGCGTTTTGTTTTTAGCAGATCTCAGTGGGATGAGTGGGGTCGAGGTGCGGCCGCATGCTGTTTTAGTTAGATCTGGGTTTGATTCGTGGCGGCGAGCACGATGCAGCCAGCAAATTGGGAGTTTTTGCTGGTGTTCCCGTGCCGCTCCACGCTTCGCAGGATCAATTTTTGTTTTCAATTTCTGTTCTTTTCTCTCTCTTTTTTTTTCATCTGTTGCTGCATGGGGGACTCTAAGCTGCTGCAGCTCGTGCCATGTCGAATATGGCTTGCTGCTGTTGTTCTTGCCGAGCTCAGTCCATGCAGGCTGTCAAGAAGGGATCTGATGTTTATCCAAAGCGCTGCTATGCTTTTGCAAGTGCACTCACTGTGTATGGTGTCTCTCGGCTTGTTGCATCTGTCGTTCTCCTCCTCTCGGAGCTGTGTGTTGCTAGCCTTGTCCATGTCCCCCATGATTTGACACTTTGGTTGCAATATTCTGCTGTTGGTGACTGTTTATCCCTATCTAGAATCTCAAGAGTGGGGAGGAGTTCACTGGACTCTTGAGCAGAGCTTCTTTTGCACCACCAATTGACTGGAAGCTTCTGGTGTAAAATTCGTGTGTTGAATTGAGAAAATCCTCCGATTGGAGGAGACATCTGCAGCATCGTTTGGTGAAATGAGATCTGGATTTTTTGATCGGACAGCCTAGAGGATCTGTAGCAAGTATAGTGGGAGACTGAGAGTAGTTAGCCATTTTCTGATGTTCAGAAGAAAATGGTAGTTAGCCCTTTTTCATTGATATATAATTGCAATAGGACAAAATTTTTGCTGGATCAGTGGTGATAGCTGACAGCAAACCAAATGTACGTTTGCTAGGATTCTGTTCCTTCACCTACAATTATCAGAAGTTAACAAATCAAACTAAATTGATTAAGGGGTGTGTTGTGTCACCAAGGTATTAACCTATGTCATGCTACTTTTATTTCCTTTCATAGTTTACCGAATTGGTACTTTTGAAGTAACATTGCCGAAGCACTAACAAATGTTGGGAAGTTTACTGACACATTAATTTCAAAACGAAGCATAACTAATAGGAAAAAAAAAAGAGCGGTATGGTGTTTATCTGTCACTTTTTTTTGGGGTGTGTTTTTCCCTTTTCTGATTAATGCCATTTGCTTCATTAAAAGAGAGCATTGTTGCCTCCATTTCAAATACACTAAACTAGCCTACATTTTCTTGTAATATGTCTTCTCCGGATCGTCTCTTGTGAAAAAGCTACCAGAGACTATATATTTTCTTTTATTTATATTAAGTAGGAGAATCATGCTAATGGCTGGTAAATGTTGTCTTTCCAGAACAAGGCCATATCAGATAAAAGCAGATGGAGCTTTCGTAGGAGGTCTACGAGGCATCGTGTTTTGAAGAATTCTGATATATCTGAACCTGAAACTCTTAGTTCAAGCAAAGCAAAAGCTGAAATTGCTCCAACCAACATCTATTCTTCAACGTACTCCTATGCCTCAGAAAAACCTCTGCATCAAGAGAAACCAGATGATAAAGTTCTGCATCAAGAGAAATCAGATGAGAAAATTCTGCAGCAAGATAAACCAGATGAGAAAATCCTGCAGCAAGAGGAGCCAGATGAGAAAATTCTGCAGGAAGAGAAACCAGATGAGAAAATTCTGCAGGAAGATAAACCAGAAGACAAGCCTTTCCACGAAGAGAAACCTGACGAAAAACCGACAGAGAAGCCAATGGAACAGCCAGATAATGGACCAATTGAAAAACCAGCTGACCAGATAATTGAAAGGTCAATTGAACAGCCAGCTGAAAAGATAAGTGAAGCGCCAATCCAGGAGCCAGCTGAAGGGATAGCTGAAACTCCAGTAGTAAAGCCAAATGATAAGGATGTTGAGGAACATGCTGAAAAGATGGATGAAAGTATTTTTATTTCCTCAACTGAGGTGAAGCAGGAGGAAACTGTCTCTCTTTTTGATAGAAGCAGTGCAGACCATCAGGAAGATAATGCTGCTGCTGCTGCTGCTGTCATTCAGTCTGACATCAGACCATACACTGTATGTTACATGCTTTCACACTATTTGTATTTAGCAAGTATTTCACTGTTAGTGTTATACATCATTAACCATATACATGACTGTAGGGAGAGAAAGAACTACCAGACGACAAGGACCTTGTGAAACTGCAAGCTGTGATACGTGGGCATCTCGTTAGGAGGCAGGCTGCAGAATCATTGCAATGCTTGCTTGCTATTGTTAAAATGCAAGGGCTTGTCCGGGCTCGTCAATCACATCAATATGGAGGAAAGTTTCAGGTATTCAAGGCACACTCATTTAGACACATATGGTATCATTTGCATTTAGAAGGTATAAACTCTTTTGCTACCCGTGAGTTGAGCTAGGCTTAGTAACTTTAAAGCTTTAAGATGTTATGTGCAGTCAACCTTTTGCTGGCATCTTAAATTTAATTTTCCTCAGTTTCTAGATTGATTGGATATCTCACATCTTGTTTAAATCCATATGTGCACAATCGTTAATTTTGGAGTGGAACCTCTTCCTTCGCACTGAACATGTATACAATTCTCATATTTGTGTGGCAGTGATGAATAGCAGACTTGCATGTGCATTCTGCTTATTCACGATTTACATTTCTGTTTGCAGGACACTTCGATCAGTTCTTCAAGTGAGAAATTACTTCATAGTGGATTTGCTCTGAAGGTAAGATGAAAGAATCTTTATTAACTAAGATTGTCATATCTTAGTCTTGGTTGTATTTTCTCATGTTTTTGGTTACTTTCTGTCAGCTCATGGACAGCATGTCGACTTCAAAGCCCATTCACATCAAATGTGATCCTTCTGAGCCTGATGTTGCATGGAAATGGATGGAGAGATGGACATCCATGATTCCACCAAACACAGAGGGACACTTGCTGGACGATATAGAGAACAGTGAGTCGGTGGATGAAAAGATAAAAGAAGATGCTCATCACGAGGAAACGACTCCTTTGGATTCTGACATTTCTTTCCCAAAGTTAGTACCTGATGATGTGGAAGAGACACTAAGGCCATCTGATTCTTATGCCCTGGAGGTTTCTGCATGTGTCCCAGATAGAAACTCTGGAATGGAAATTGAAGATGTTTCTGAACCAGAGTTGATCGAAAAGTTCAACGAAGATGTTGAAAAATTGACTGGCCCAAAGACAGAGAATATTGCGGAACAACCTTTGGAGGTCCCTGTTGAACAGTCTACTCAAATTGCTACATCAAGGGAACCCACTCCTCTTCCTGAAAAACCTGAATCTTCCTACGAGGACAGTATGGATGCATGTAAAACTGAACAGGCGTTGGAGGTGGAAGGTAAAAGGTTTATGACTAGAAAGTCGTGCAATCCTGCATTTGCTGCTGCACAGTTAAAATTTGAAGAGCTAACTTCCAATTCGACAGTTAGCAGGTCCAACAGTCTGGATGGGCCAAACAAATCAAAGTTGCATACTTCTCGTTCACAAGACGATGTCTCACCCAAGCAAAGTAATGACACAAGCATACAAGAGGGCTCAGTTGGTCATGATCCTAAAATTGTTCTTGCTGCTTCAGAGTGTGGAACTGAGATTTCAATTTCGTCTACACTTGACTCACCGGATAGATCAGAAGCTGATGGTGGTGAGATTGTACTGGAGATCGGATCCCTGGAAGATAGGAACCATGTCGTTGATGATGCTGAAAAGGAGACTAGTGTTTTACATTCTGAAGTGAACTCTTCCGGAGGAGTCATCCAGCCAGAAAAAGAGGAAGAACAGAATGGTGACATTGCTAACCCTATCGTTGCCATTGATCCTGTGCCTGTTGAACAACAACATGTGGGACAGGAAAAGCCTGACTTGCATGATGAGCTGGAAAAATCTGTGGGATCTTACATGAAGACACCTGAAGGTACTCCCATGAGCCAAACCACCTTTGCTGAATCTCATGGAACTCCATCAAGTGAGATCTCTGTTAACACCAAAAAGAGCAAGAGCAAAAGGCCCAAGTCTCACGTAAGCAAGAGATCACTAACTAGTCCAAGCAGCGATTCTGTGGGATGGAGCAGCACGGATAATCTGTCAAAGGATTACAGGCTTGGGAGGAGAGAGAGCTCAGGCAAGGGTGTTAAATCTGATCTTGTTGATCAAGAACCTCGCATTAGCAACAGCACTCCATTGCCAAGTTATATGCAGTTTACAGAATCTGCAAGGGCAAAGGCGTCTGCTAGTGTATCACCAAAGCTAAGCCCGGATGTACAGGACAACAATCCAAGGAAAAGGCATTCTTTGCCCATGACTAACGGTAAGCAAGATTCGTCTCCTCGCATGCAACGATCATCATCCCATGCTCAGCAAAATGTGAAAAGCAATAGTGCTGTTCCTCACAATTCTACTGGTAAGTGCACACAAGTTTCCGGTTTATTATTGGCTATTACAGCTAATGCGCTTTATGTTGAACATTGTCATCTGTTTCTGTTCTCATCAGTGTTATTTTGTGCTTGCTCAGTATCTAGTAGTGTTTTAGCTATATTGCGTTACCATCTAATGAACCATATAGAGCAATACTCAATGGACTGTGTTTCTACCCATGATGCACATCTCTAAACAAGATCTTTTGGTTTGCAGATAGGAGATGGCATATATGATGAATGCGCCTAGCAAGAGTTTTAGCGAGGTGCCATAGAAGAAGCATTGATGATATGACAGATTTGTGCTTGTTTTCTCTCTGCACACCATCCTCTAATTCGTCAGTTTTTTTATTCTTTTGTTGGAATACTCGGTATGGTTGGAACTTGGAAGAAGGGCAGCAGCGGCTTCCTATAATGTACATTTGTTTGTTTCTTGGTTTGTGTTATTCGACTGATGATAATATGAATGAATGATTTGTGTGTGTAATATATCTTGACTTTGTAATGCAACAGCGGTCTGTTATATTTGCCAATATTGATTTTCATGTTGGTGTGGAGTGAGAAATAACCTGTCTACTTTATGAAATTGGCTTGTTCCTTTGTCCACTTTTTTTAGGTAAAGAAATTAATTTCTTTGATTCCGCATGCTCAGGGTAAAAGGACACGAAAAGTAGAATTTGATATGTGTACTCCGCCATTAACATCTAGGAGTCATTTAAGGACGATGATAGGGCCCATTTCAATTTCTCACAAACTCCGTATCGAATGATGGTCGAGATGCTTGTACTTTGATGGGTCGAATCACGGGCTCATGGGCCCGAGAGGCGGAGAACGCCTTGAGTTCTCGCGTGGCAGCAATCACCTTCCCAATAGATAGAGCAAGCTTGACGGCTGCAGAGACGTCGACTAATGAATGTGGTTACGTACGTATTATGCATACACATGGCTAGTTTGAACAGCAGTATGATTTTAAAATACAGACAATAAGTTCTAAAAAAATACAGATAAGATACAAATACTATATTTATATGTTGCAATTGCACAATACAATTAATAAATTAAGTCACAAAGCCAAATATTAACTCACAAAATGATATCAAAATGAGGCAATAATATTTGCACCATATAGTTTGGCATGAGTGATAATTAACTAATCAAATATCTTAAAGAATTACTTAATACTTCACTAATAAACCAATAAGCATTTTTAGAGACTATGAGCGTAGGGTAAAATCTGTTCTCCAACCATCAATGGTTTAAAACATCTTCTAACCTTCTCAGTATGATGTCCTTTGAATATGCCATCCTCAATTTAGCACGATATAAAGTAAACAGTCGTGAAACATCTAGTTTCCCCCTTGTCTCTAGTAGGCTGGGTACAATATCAATAGTTTCGTGATTTTAGGCGTATGGGTGAAAACAACCGTGGGAATTCCCAACAAACTACTACTGCTACCTCCGTTTCAATATACTTGTTATTCTAGCTAATCTTACACTAAACTTAGAGATATGACAAATTACTTTGCTACCTTTGTTAACTACATCCTTAACATCTTTTCTAAAGCATGTATTAAATTTTTTTTAGAGAATTAGTACTAGTATGACTACATTAATAAAGGTATGAAGGAAAAAAAACATATCTAAAAGTGCTTTGGAATGTGAAAACAACAAGTATTTTGATACAAATTTTAAATGCTAGAACGACAAATTTTGAGTACCTATTTTATATGTTCTATCAACTCGACCACTTGGAAATTGAAAAAGAAAACTGTATAAAATATAGAGATGAAAATGAAAACAATTAGCTGTTTTGCCAATCGTTTCCTTATTCCATCAAATTCCACAAAAAAACCTTTTTTTATAATATAATGATTACCATATTCTTGATACACATTATGAATATTTCATGTTTCTATTTGGTTCATAGTTTAGAGGCCCATCCAGAGTCAGTATCGGAATATCAGCCAGTATCGTTTTCGTCTGGTGGTATCGAGGATTGGGATACGCATTAGTATCGGAATCCTACCAGACTTTAAAAACTGCATGTTTTTATATAAATTTATATAGGATTTGTAGTATGTAATATAATTTGAAACATACAATATTGATTTTGCTAAACTTAATTGACTTTATGTAACCTTTTGAGTTAACTTCATATTATCTTCAATTCATTCTATTTTAAATAATATTATTGTTGTATCGAATGGTTCGTAGTTTCGGAATACTAATTAAGATTTGCTATGATAGTATGAAACTAAATAGGAGAATCATGATACTACATAACATCGGTATCATTGTAGCTTTGTAGGATACATACGTAAGGTACTTAGGATACTCGTATCGGAATTCTGACAACCTTCTGACAACCTTGACCTCTACCAAATCCTTAATTCAAGGAGTGATAATTTGAGCGTAAAGTTGGACTTATTTGGTTTAAATATATAATTATAACGTCGATATGCTTAAATTTCTCAATCGATACCATGGTGTTTCATTTCATATAATTCTGTTTTTGATTTTTGAATATTTCAAATACCTTTTTATTTGGCTCTATTTTTTTATTTGTTTTTTCAAGAAAATATGGTTAATAAAATGGTTTAGGCGTTTTTCTACCATTTCCAACCCTAGTTTAAGCTAGCTTCACCAACTGCTACTCCCGTTCATAGTTTTTCCCTGATATCACTATATGTTGTAATTGACAATCAGCTGGGTCAACCTGCAAGCATAGTGAATCTGCAAATGGAAATGTGATACTACTACGTCGGCAATGATAAATAGATTACCTTTATATTTTGGATATTTTTAAAAAATAACAATAGCAAATATCAGTAATACCATCAAGAACGCCGTTCCACGTTCACCATGAATGTACCATGAAACAAATCACAAATGCAGAGAAACTAACAGCTACTACACACCGAATGAATCAAATAAAAACAGTAGAATGATTCAGTAAAAATCTGATCACCAATCAATCATGAAATATTTTGATTTCTTTCAGAACATCTTTTTTCCCTTGACGAACATAAAAAACGAGGCTACTGGAAGAGCTAAAGGAGTAATATTTACTGATCTACGATGGATGAACCAAAGAACAGTCAAAAATTAAATGGCAGCGACATCTCAATTTCGACCACCTATCGCGCTGTTGTCTAATTTTATCCGTTTTGACCCCTTTTGCTTCTGATCTTTCCTGGTTGGAGCTGAGGCATCATGTAGGAAAGTGCAACTAGCACCATTCCGACAACCCTTTGGGCTGTTAAAGTATGCACAAGGTTTCATTGGCCTCACCTTGGCATCTCTGCTCACCATAGAAGCACCATTGATAGCATCAATACCGCCATTTTGAGAAGGAGCAGGTTGGCGGTACATACCAAAATGCATCCCATGCTGTTCGAATGGTTGTTCTTGCCTCTCCCCGCCATGCTGATGAATGAGGGTTTTGTAATAGCCGACGCCCCTTGGTGGGGCACTTCCAAAGTTCATTGCTGGGCTTGAACTTGGAGGATGATTCATAACTGAAGGGATGTTTGAAGGTAGCCGATTCATCATTGGTGGTGGAGGCGGCAGGGTACTGTTCGTGTTGTGAAAAGTTGCCATATGATCAGGGAAGGGGGCAGGAGTGCTTGAAGTTATTTGGGTTGGTGGGATTGATACCAGTGGGGCAACAACAGAACTACCAGCTGATTGTTCATGTCTAGCTGGGGCACATTCTTTCATGAACCTCTCAAGTTGTGAAGGATGACTTAGTATTTTAAAAAGTAGATCCTTGTCAATCCCATTTTGGTCAATCATGCCCCCATTTTGATTGCTTTGTATGGTTTGCATTATTGCACTGGCTGCAGCCTCCACATCAGGCTCAATGGTGAATCCAGAATTTACACCAATGTATCCATGGGGTTGCTGTTGCTCAGTGGTAATATGAATATCTGAAACTCGCTGCACATTCATATTTGCAGAGCCATACTTATCTGATGGATGGTAATTGTTTGGTATATCAAGGGGAGGTCCTTCCAATTGATCTGAAGTATCATCATCTTCAAGAGGGATCAAAGGAACCAACAGGGTTTTGGAATCGTCAAAATGGGCATCTTTCACATCAGAAGAAAGAAACGGGCTGGATTGGGGAAACAATAATCATAAGAAAATGGTATGCAATTTCTGAAAGGATTTCTAATGATAAAATTTGCTTACTTTGGTGGAATGTTCGACGGACGTGGATAGATAGCCTCAAGCACACCATTTATTCTCTCATTTTGAATTTCAATCTCCTTGCTTTCTTCTCCAGCAACGATGTGCCAATCTTGGTCCAACAATATCTGCAATCAAAAGAGTACTGGGAAACTCAGTGATCTTAAACTATCTTGTCATGGGTGCAATACATATATAGAACATTTTTTTTAATGAACAGTATACATATAACTTGTGAACCTTACATGTGGGGGACATTTCCACCTAATTAGGGGGATTTGAGATATGTCAATTTTAAGGTTGTTACTCGGTGGCAATGACTCAAAGCCTGGAGGCAAAGAATCATCTGAGCTTGGGCCAGCTGCATGCAGTAACCATGAGCCTTTTGCTTGGAGATTATCCTGCGGTCTTAATCCAGCTTGAGAGGGGGAATCCTCTGACAGAAACAGCCTTACCTGACAGATTTACAAACATGCGAAACTTGCTCAGAAGTTATAATTAATAATGCTTTAGTGAGTAAGGGAAGAACAACAAGTGACAAACTCAATGAAACCAGAAGAACACAAGCAATAAGATGATTAGTATATGATTCACTATCATGAAGCATTCTGTGAACCAACAAAGCATAACAGTCATGAAAACTTCAGCTCAAATTAGGTCAATTTTCCGCAAAACCACAAGCTCAATTAGGCCTGTCACAAACTGTTATCATGCCTAAAAATTGTGAAACTAAAAGTCCTTTGTTTCAAATTATTTGAGATTAAGGCATGAATTTACAAAATGAAACTGATAATTTTAGAATGTTTCTTGATGGCAATACATGGTACTACATCCGTTTAATATAAGGGTTTTGACTTTTTTGCTTGCAATGTTTGACCATTCGTCTTATTAAAAAAATATCAAAGTATCATTTATTTTGTTTGTGACTTACTTTATTATCAAAAGTACTTTAAGCACAACTTATCCTTTTTTATATTTGCACTAAATTTTTGAACAAGACGAATGGTCAAACGTTGCAAATTAAAAAGTCAAAACCCTTACATTATAAAACGGATGGAGTATAAGACTATGAACATCCTTCGAAACTACGGAACAGCAATAACCAAATTTTACATAATCTGTACAAATTAGACATTCAAGGTCGATTATGAAGTGACGACAATCATCAACTTTCCGTTTATATGTGTATGATTTGACATGCTGCTCAGTCATATCCATATTAACTTCTTAGGTCTCACAAAATCCGTGACATACTTGATGCTCAACCGGATCAGATAGAGGTATCAGCAATCAGGATTTGAGGACTGTATTTTCTAAATATTACTCCTATGTATATTTGCAACTGATATATCTCACAAACAAGGGATATTTAACACATGAAGACCAATGCAATCTATCATTAGTTGGATTGGCAGTAGGAATATTCTGTTCACATTGTTGATCCACTTAGGCTGCGTTCGGAACTAGGAAAAAGGAAACTGGGCACAATAATTTTTCCGTGGCACGCTTTACGAACTGCTAAACGGTGTGTTTTTTGGAAAAAATTTCTACACGAAAGTTGTTTTAAAAAATAAAATAATCCATTTTTCAAGTTTGAAATAGCTAATACTGAATTAATCACGTGCTAATAATGTTTCTCGTTTTGCGTGTCACCACTATTCTTTTTCTCCACCCTTCTTTTACCTACTAGTGAACGCAGCCTTAAAGATCAACAATGAAAATGATATAGCACCAAAACAGAAAGAACAATCACATGCAAGAGAAAAGGGGTTGTACTGGTGTGAAAAAAAAATCTTTCATGCTGTTATGCTTCATAGATATAGCGAAACTATGTTCAACAAAGAGGATGAGTGGTACATGGATATGAAGTGGCTTAAAGAAAATGAGCACAACATTCATTTCAGCCACAAGCATATGTTACATATACACAGGTCCAGCTATTCATGGATTGTTATGAACAAGGCAAGCACCATATGCTGATTACTTGGTTCAGTGAAATAAATGCTTCCGAATCTCATGACCTTACTGTGAAATGCTGAATCACTTAAGTTCATTATTTGTAGATCAGAGCATAAAAAGGAACCATAAATCTCATAAAATAATTGTTTCATGTCTTTGTTTTCATTCTTCAAAAACATGCTTTAAGTGATATGAGCTCCATATAGCTTAGTATGCCAACAATGATCTAATGATAATTAAGTTCTTTGGTACACTTTGAATTGAACCATCAAAGGTCATCAACGGCAGGAAATAGTCAAAATGAGACAAAGCGATGTGCCTGACAAAAATGTTTAAATTAATTTTAATCATGGGCTACAATTCAATTCTTAAGCCCGAATTGAAGCACAATTCAATTAGATAATACTACATACGTCCAAAATTGTTAGGACAAGAGTTTGACTGATAATTACTCTATCTGGAAATTATTATATTGACATAAAATTGATGCTGTTAGGTTCACATTCAAAAGTACTCTCTTATGATTTTACTTTCCAGCACATAAATTATATCATAATAGAGAAATTATTATTGGTCAAAGGATTGTTCAAACGAAACAAATACACCCTATAATTTAGGATGGTGCCCTATTGTATTTCTGTCAATTATGTCACACTCTCAAATAAACATGTGCATGCACATTCTTTAAATATTGTCCCAACAGATAAAAGTTGACAACATCAATAACATTCTTTAAATTTCATCCCAATATATTAAAATCCTGAAATATTTGCAATGACAGACGATGTGAAGGTAAGGAAATCATTTTTTTTTTTTGGAATTTGAAGTATGCAATACAATTTATGTTATTCAAGTTATAGAGGAAAAAAAGACAAGCCATTTCTCAAACAAACTTCCTATCATGCAAACTTAATGGAGTGCTTATCATATATGTTTCGCCTATAGAGATATAGTGGCCACTACATGGCCTTTGAATCAAAATGATTATTTGACAGTTTGTGTAAAGAGCCCCAAACTTCATTTTATAGGGAAATGCTTGCTGTGTGTTGCCTGCTAGTGCTTAAAAATTCAGCATTACATGTTAACATTACCCAAAGAAAATTGGAATGGACTTGTTTAATTTTGCCAAAAAATAAAAACGAAAATTATGAACAATGTCATTTTAACTATACGTTATCTGCTTACATAATTGAATAGACCCTTTATTTCATCGCAAGGAAAATGGGACATGTTGTCCCCAAAAAGAATGAAAATGGGGCATATTTCGTCCCAAAATATCATGTGGTTGCTGAAATGCAACATCATAATTTCAGTGTTTTTTCAACTGTTTCATCGTCCTTTGTTTCATTATCTGAGTCCAGTTTGGACTAGTTGGTGTTTGGTACTGATATTTGATGGGTTGCCCCAATCTTGTTTTGCTGTAAATTCAGCATCTGATTGTGTGGAGGTATAGTTCAATTAATAGCAATTTGCGCATCATTTTCAGAATGAAATCCATCTCGTTTGGTTCATCTGAACATGAGTTTGCAAAATGAAGATAGCATATGTTCCTTTATTCATGTCACACATTTACTAACGAAAAAAAATCTATACGATCGTATTTGATCGTATTCCGCTGAGTTTGAAAAAAAAAAGGCGATTAAATCCAATCAAGGATAGAAAGCAGTTAACAGAACAAAAAAATGTTCCAAGTACACGCAGACACACAATGAAAAACTTCGCAAATCTGTGAGATAGGATAGGAAAGGGAGCGTGAAACAGCGAATCCGTCTCCTCGCCGTGGCGGTGGATGAACGACCGAGTTTTTTTTTATCACAATACCTTGCAGAGATTGCCTCCGGTGGCCCATGAAACGCGCCTGGATCTCCTCGACCCCATCGTTACTCTCCACTCCCACTTCCCAATCAACCGATCCGATCTAAAGCGCGGAAACCCTAGATAGGGGGGCGATCGAGGATGGATGGTCGGACAGACGAGCGGAGAGGCCGATGCGATTCCCGACCACGAGATCGGGACGCTCTAGGGTTTCCGCCTTCCCTCCCTCGCCGTCGCTCCGATGGCGATGGCGATGGCGGCGGCGGCGGCAGAGTAGCCGAGAAGGGGATGGATTTGAGAAGAAGAGACGGGAGGTGGTGAGGCGGATGTGCTGGCGTCGGCAGATTTGCCCTTATTTCTTCGCGTCGATTAGCCTTTCTCTTCTTTTCTTTTTTTTTATTCTTACTTTTGCAAATTCCACCCACTTTCCGCGCTATTTTAGGGGTGATCTGTGTGCGATTTTAAGCGGAAGAGTGCTTTTTTTTAATTAACTTCTCCAGATTTTGTAGGCAAACACAACTACACAAGTCGGGATCGGGCTCCTTTGCGTGTTTACCATGTTACCCTTTTCCGTCACTGAGGCAGGCAGGTCATGTGCCTGACGGTTTCGGTCTTAAATCAATCATGGTGACCGTCTCGTCGTGTTGTTTTTAATAACGATTCGATCAGTGTTTCCAGAAGACGTCTCAGATAAGAACTCTGTCATCCGACCAACGGGGATTGTGACCGAAGGAGATAACATATGCACATGTTAGATTGTGATTTCTGAGTTTAGGTTCACGGTCTTTAGTGAATTTTATTTTATTTTTTTCATATAACAGTTTAGTACTCCCTCCGGTTAGTTTTGTTTGTCGTTTCAGACAAACATTTTACCTATAATCTGTGTAAAAATGTTGTCTGAAATTTCATCTAAAAATGTCCAGAGGGAGTATAATAAGAAAAAGGTCCCAAAAATTAGATACCGCAGGTCCAGTTAAGATCAGTCCAGTTGAGAATATTTTCAAGATGCCTCACCTCTCTCATAAAAAGGTTGCATCAAGAATAAAACTCAAAAAGTCCAGATAAAACTCAAAAAGCCAAAATAAGAGCCCAGACACACGCTATGTCCAATGCTCACCCACTGATCAGGTTATATTACCATGGGCTGATATGGATACAGAACACAGGAGCACCTTGCTCGCTCAGCTGCATTTCATTCTAGCAGATTTCTATGAGTAGTATTCTTGCTCGCTCAGCTTATACAGGATTGAAAAGTACCTCAGTTCATAGTTCATGTCAACAATAATGGCCATTAACATCAGGTACGTACAGCATATGCAGCCTTAAAAACCCAGACCATACCATAGAAATAATACTACAGCAAATATCTGTGGTCCATATTAGCATCATAGAGGACCACGGATATAAAGATGTCGCCTTAAGTCCTTAACAACAATATCAGTGCAAATGGAACAGATCTTCCTGATCATCTCTTCTTGAAACCATACTTCTTCCGTTCATAGAAGAGATCAGTCTTTGCACTTCCAAGATTGACAATCTTGGGACATCCATCTCGGTCCTTTTCTTGTTGAGTGCATTCCTTGCAGTAGTAGGCATCTGAGATGCCAACCCCTCCACAGATGACACATCTCCCCTGGAATGATCCATAATTGCATTCGTCACAGACTCGGACAAGTGTACATGGGCGCACATAGGAGTCACAGATGACACACTTGCCGTCACATTTCTCACACAAACGACCAATAGCAATGCCAGGTTGCTTCCTGCACATGATGAGATCAGGATGATGCTTTGCCATGGCTGTCAAATGCTAACCTGGAACCATAGCAGAATGCAAATATAGATCAGAAACAAGCAATGCTGGTCTGTCAGTAACAGGAATAACAAGCGAAAAAAACCCATCTAATTACTATTCAGCTGTTGGTTGAACAACTCTGAACTTTGGGCGCAGTATCTGTAAGAGAAGCAACGCAGATTACAGACACATCAACAGAATAATTTCTAAAATGAACAATACTCATGGTTGAACAAATGAACTAGCCATACATGTTAATTAACCTGTTGTCACAAGGGACCAGGCCAAATATTGACTCTAGTGCTGCATTATACAACCAAGGCACCAAGTTTGGCATGTGAATTTACTGATAAGCTGCACCAGAGCCAAAGACAGACATGTACATGCAGCTGATGATCTCAAAGAGTGTGAAGGTGATGAAAGGAGGTGGCGACATAAGTGGAGGATTGTGCGATAGTATTGCAGAATACTGAGCAGAGGCTGCAACAACCCATAGAAGTGTAGGGGCTGCTTCAACCAGGCGCTTACTTAATGATAAAGTGAGCTTAGCCTTACCCCTTAACAATTGGTTCGCAGACCCCTTACCACACTGCAATCAAACTTCGGTGATTACCGATACACCTATGTCGGCATGCACGCTTAGAGAAGTGGCTTTCGATCCCAGTGGTTATTCGTTCTTCCAACAATTCCTACGATTTATACCGGTGGATAGGGATACTCCTCATTCACTCGCCTATCAGCAGATGTGCCAATTTGCTATTGTCAGCAAAGTTCAAGACTCATCTAGAGGAGGAGATCCAAGGTCACTTATGAGAAAAAGGTGGCCGGGACTAGGAGCAACCTGGACATGAAGTGGGGGTGAATGCAAACAAGGGATTGCCAGCTGAATGTAGCCTGAACTCGAGGTGGTATGAATCAACAGTATACTGCCCAATAATGGCAAAAGGAGGACCCACTTTGCAATCACACTAGCAAGAGTATACGGACGAAAACAGATACGTGACCTATGATCGGGTATGAGCAATGCTTTGGATCACTAGAAGTTCATTACCAAACTAACCAGCTAACCAAGCATAAGTGCTGCCCCCATGATCTCAAACTTCAACTTAGAAATTTTTAATTTACAAAGATGCAGGCATGTAGAGACAGTATATTACTAAGGCGCTACCGTTCTCAATTCTATCATGCATCAGTAAGCAAAATTCTTGACCAAAACTCTCTAAAACCCTGCCTGATTGAACACCCATCCCCAATTCGCCCCAACACGCACAACCCACGAATCCTTCATGTGAAGACCAACAAGATCTCACGGGCCGAAGGATCAAGAACAGCCAGAGGGCGCCCCCCGTGCAACCAGCAACAGCAAGCAAGACCCCTTTGCTCGGCGTCCCCGTCTGCAATCACTACGCAAGCTACTCTACCCAGCATCACACTCAGTGGACCGCAGCCCCGTAGCTGACAAACCAACAGAAAATCCACCATCGAAGCCCTAGATTATTCACAAGCTGAGCAATACAAGATTGAGATTGCGAAAACAAAAAGAGGCGTTGAAAGATTGAGGCTATACAGAAGAGGACTTGGTAGCGGCGGCGGACTTGCCGCGGATCCGACGAATCGGGGTCGAATCCGGCGGTCGGCGGCGGCGGCGGCGGCGGAGACAGATCGGAGCCGAGGGGTTGGGGATTTGGAGTGGAAAAGAGACAAAAGAGGCGGTAGCTGGTGAGACACTGATCAAACGAAAGGATCTCCGTCCAGATCGCTGAAGAATCCAATCCAACGGCTAAAACACTCAGCGGCAGAATAACTCTCACGGCCCAATTATAATCGGCCCATACACTCGTGGCAACCCTTCCGGCCCAACTAGCACAAACCGGCGACGAGTTCGTCCACCCCGGCGGCGGCGGCGGCGGCGGCGGCGGCGTAAACGCGATGGACTCCGGGGAGGGGAAATCGTTGTCTGCGGCGGCGGAAGAGGAGGAGGAGGAGGAGGGGGAAGGGGTTGATTCGGTGTCAACGAAGCCGGAGGAGGTCGCGGCTTACCATAGCAGCGACGCCAAGCAGGCGAGGCTGCAGGCGATGCTAGCGGCGCTCCTCGATGACCCCATACTCGCCGACGTGCCCAGGAAGCCGTCCCTCGCCGATGTCGACACGCTGATCAACCTCGAGCTCGGCAGCGCCATGAGGGTAACCGTCGTCAAGCTGGATGGCACCTCCTTCGGTATAGAATCCCTTCGAATAATGCCGTACTCCATTACCTGTTTCGGTTGCTTGGATTTCTTTTTTCATAGTAGATTGCATAAATCTTATGACATAGTTTGATTTCTTTTTTCATGTGAAAGATGTTGCGCTGTTGAACACAGCCACAGTTAAGGATTTGAAGATGGCTATCAGGAAGAAGATAAATGAGATTGAACAGAAACAGATGGGCCATCGTCATATCTCATGGTAAAATGACCAAATGCCCATCTCTTTTTAAACATAAACAGTGGCATGGTTCCAATTGTTTCTACTTTCTATTTTGGATGATATCGGGTGGTGATTCATATGTGCATGAACTCATTCATGCTATCCTGAGTAGTCCTAATGGATTTTTGCGAATGGATTTCTGCTTATCAAACCATGGATACTATGTATAAGGGTGTCATGGTGTATATATGCTGAGAGTCACAGGATATATGAGATTAATTTGAGTCGCACTCTTGCAGCTTAGCTCAAGCCCCTATGAACCCAAGTGGAAATTTATATCTATTTTGAGTTGATTTTACTACTCAATGAGCTTGATTTATTTCGGCCTGAATCAGAATATCGGTACATATGATGAGTTAAGTCCCTTAAGTTGAGGTTATACACAGGTCTTCCCTACCTTGTCATTATTTGTCATTTGAAACTAAGAAAATTGTAATCATGACCATTCTAGTCCTTCTAGGTTTCTATTTTTCTTTGAAGCTTTTCTTTAAGAAATATCAGAACCCTTTTTTAGTATTCTTTGGGTGAGCAAGGCTCCACCTGAATATCAGGACCCTTCAAAAGTATAATCATGTTTCTTAATTCTAGGAAGCTTCAGTTATGTGGCTCTATTAATGTCAAGGATCACTTGTCTGTTGATTTATGATTGTGCTATTTCTTTTACCTAGAAAGTAACGATCAATGGTAAGTGTCCCCAATGCTAGTACCAGTGTACGACTAAATTTGCAAAAGTATGGGGCCAGATATGTTGGAGGTGTAAGCTCAATATTTGGAATCAAGTATTGCAGTTTGTTATGGTGAACTATAAATTATGGAAGAAATAGCCTTTCCTACTTCTGTACAGCTAGAACCTTACTAGGTGACTGGTGACAACAAAATAATGTGCTGCAATAGTTTATGTTGAAGCACATTTAGGAGTTGTGTGGAAAGCTGTAGCTGTAGAATTAGTTAAGAGTCTTCTCCCACTGATGCTAGCACGACCTTTGTCAGAATCCTTGCTTCAGGTTTGAGCTACACTGCTACAGAATACTAGCTGATAGGAACCTTATACAGACTATACACCTGAAACATCTCCCGTCACACACAACCTAATTTGTGCATGAGGTTATTGGAAGTGAAATTGGGTTGCCTGTATTAATGAGCTAGATGTGCATCGATTTTTTGGTGGTTTTCATAATTTATCTGAATCCATTCCACAAACTCCATGTTCCCTTCTGTTTCTCTACACATAATAACCAAAATGCATACCTGTTATTTATCGATATCTCCCGCCATGAAGGATAGTGAGAGCATCTGAATTCTTTTTTATGCATGTTATTGTTTTTTTTTAGACTTATGCATCTTATTGTTATGTATGCCCTCTATAATATTAGTTTTGCTCTGTTCCAGGAAGCATATTTGGGATAACTACTGTCTGACACATCAAAGTGAGAAGTTGATAGATGACAACTCTGTGCTTTCATCTCATGGCATTAGTAATAACTCCAAGGTAGTTTTTTTATTTAAGAATAGCAGGGTTATTAACACGCTTGCCAATTTTCTGTTAAATGTTCACATATGCTTTTTGTATTTTAGTACATCTCATGGTTATTACTTACTTATTTCACAAAGTGCTCACAGTTGAGGATACTGCACACATCTGTTTGACTTTATGTTCTGTCAATCTAGGTTTGTTTCTCGCCGCATGTTATGTCCAGAGTACATAAAAAACACTCCAGAAGAAGAAAACATCGATTCTTCCATGGTCTTAATAGGAAAATGTGATCCCACCTTGTTTATTTGAGCTGGTGTCAAGGGAGCAGAATGTTCACATCAGAAACAAAGAGTTGATCAAGCTTCAGTGCTGTCAATATAAGGAAAGCATGTATCATGAAACCATTATTTCGAAATTCTTTGACCGCCTCAGGTACATGCTGGAAAAGAGCAGTAATTTTGTATAAGCATGTGTCATATATATGTTCTTGTGTTGTAGCTACTTCCAGTCATGTAAGTTCTTAGTAGTTGGGTGTGGTAAGCTAGGCTGTTTGGTTCATGGCCACATTTTGCCACAATTTTGGCATGGAAGTTTGACCAACTTAGTATAGTGTTTGGTTTGGTGTCACACATTTGACATGCCACAAAAATCAAATAAGTGTCCCCACTTGTCATAGATACAATTCCTAGCCAAAGCTTGCCGAACATGTGGCTAACAATTTCTTAGCCACAAAAGTTATGGCTTGCCACAACTTAGCTCAAAATATTTGGCAAAATGAAGCATGTAACCTTCACTTGAACTATATTTTGAGAGCGTAATAGTATCAACCACTTCTTCAGTCATGTTTGCATCTTAAAGCTGATGTTCAAGTAATTAGGTTGTGAAGGCTTTGTGAGCCGTCTATGGGCAAACTCTACCTTTCTTTTCCAGAAAAAATTGAGATATTCATAATCATCTCCAATTATTATAAATGAAGCTCATAACCAGATCATAGGGTTATAGTTGTAAACTACGACACTTATATCTAGGGAAAACAATATAAGGCAGAATAATATATGGCATTTCTCCAATGTGCTAGCGATTGCTGCAAAGATAATACTTCATCTGATCATATTATCAGTATTACTGCGTGACGAGGTGAGAGCTTTTCCAGCATAGCAGAGAAGTAAATGTGATCACTGGCTGACCATTTCCAAGAACACTATAGCTAGCAACAATTCAACCAAAGTGGTCCCAGCTGAAACCACATGGAATTCTCAAACAAGAAACTGGCAGTGCAAAAGGGAAATTATGCTCCTGCTGAAACAAGGCATGAGAAATCTCAACAGGTGATGGGAGCAGCCAGTAAACAGCAGCAGAAAGAGATAAGATAAACTTTTCCTTCATCTGGAAGCCAGCAAAAGGGGATGAGAGACAAGTTTGATACAACTGTATGCTCCTGTCCCAAGCACATTGCACACACACAAAACACACAGAGCCAGCCACTATTGTACTCCTAGTTAGCATGCAGTGCCCTACCAGTTGAGGACCACTGCATTTCTACAGGCAGCATGCATGTTAATGCTTGTGCAGCTGCATGCATACTCCCTATGTAAATATTAGTACTATATAGATCTTTCAGACATGCTTCTATATATGCTTCCTTCTAGCTAAGCTATATAGTGGTACTACTAGGGCAATGACACCAATGCTCTCTCAGAAACACTCACATTGCTCCCAGCAAAAGCAGTGTAGGCAAAACAGCCTCTATCACATGGACCCTGCAGGGTAGCTAAGGGTGAGCTCCAGGGATGTGCCTGCTGCTCCATCCTGGCTGGGCTGCAGATGGTTGCTGTTGCTGTAGAAATTGTGTTGCTGCAGTAGCTGATGCTGCTGGACTCCAATGGTGGTGGTGGTGGTAGCAGCAGAAGAACCCCACGGCTGGAAGATGCACGGGAAGTTGCCGTTGCCGCCGCGTTCTTCGCCGCCGCCGACGACGACAGGGAAGAGAGGAAGCGTCTCCGGCTCCCGAATCGTCGGAGTTGGAGTCGTCCACGGCGTTTGAACCATCGCCGCGCCACCGGCGTTCACGCCCATGTAGTCCTGTAGGATTGCACATTAGCACGCATGGTGATCGAATTCATACAAACACAAGTGCACATTTGAGAGATTACACATGAACACGACTACACGAACATGGCGAATTCGCAATTTAACTCAAACACAAGCGCACATTTCAGAGATCAGATCACACACGATGACACATTGACACGATCACGAGCATGGCGAATTCGCCGTTTCACACAAACGCAAGATCACATTTGCGAATTGAGAGCATCACACAAACGGATTAGTACGTGTGATCTTACCTGCAGGAAGGTTCTCTCGGTAGCCATGGCAGTGAAGTCCATGCAATTGACGCCGGCCGCCTGTTCCGTCTGCACCACGGCCGAAACGCCGCCGCCGCCGCCGCCGCCGCCATTGCCGACGTAGAAGCCGGCGGCCGGGGACGAAGGAGACGTCGCGCCTGCAGCACACACAATCACAATCACCGATCGCCATCAATTCTCGATCAGGCCAACGATCGAACACCATGCGTATGTACGTACCAGTAGGCGAGAGCGAGAGGACGGCGAGGTGGTGGTGGTGATCGGCAGCGTTGTTGGTGACATCGAGGTTGGTGAGGCGCTTCTTCTGGCGCTCGCGGGCCTTGTGGTTCTGGAACCAGTAGAAGACGTTCTTGCCCTCGATGCGGCCGTGCTGGCGAAGCATGGCGGCGATCCGCTGGATCTGCTCCGAGTTTGGCGACCTGATCCCGCACCCGTAGTACAGCTCCCTCAGAATCCTGATCTGCTCCGTCGTCGGCGCCCACCGTGTTCCGCTCGACCTGCACACCGCCGACGTCGTCACACCTCCAACTTCTCCTCCACCCACCTGCCTCTGCTGCTGCATGTGATCCATGGACGATCGATGCCAAGTGAAGCCAAGAAGAAGAAAACGAGAGGAAGATCAAGAAATGGCTTGTGAAAAAGAAGAAGAGGGAGAGAAAGATCAAGAAATGGCTTGTGAAGTGGATTGTGAAAAGGAAGATCAAGAAATGGGTTGTGAAAAAGAAGAAGAGGAAGAGGAAGATCAAGAAATGTTTTGTGGAGGAGATGGAGGAGGGACATGAGGGTTTATAAGGAGGAAATTAATAAATAGAGATAGGGAGAGATAGGAGTAGTAGCAATTGGGTAGAACAAGGGAAGAAGGGTAAGCTAGCTAGATAGGTAGCTATGGAAGCAGGGAGTGATCATATAGGTTGGGGCGCTCGCTCTGAGAGAATCATGGAGGATATCTTTTGGAGATGGACAAGTGAAGTTGACACACGGGAAGAGGAGAAGGAAGAGCTGCGCGGGCGCGCGATAGGCATGTGGGGACTATGCTGGGTGCTTGCAATGCAGGCGCCTCCTTATGGCAACCTTTGCTCCTCCTCTCCTAGCTAAGGACAGAGAGTGACCATGTCGATGGCTTGATGAGCATGGATGGATAGAGTATTTGGGTCTTGGAGGCAGCCATGGTACGTTGTGAGAGTTGTTTTGTGGATCATCAAACTTTTCTAGTTTTCCTTTGTGCATGTTATGAGATTGACCGGGAAAAATGATGATCGAATTCGTGCTTATTGCTCGTCGCGTCGCATGCATGGTGAAATGTACCGTTACTTTTTCCGTGATCCGGCATGCATTCTGATGTTGAGATCGATAGTCAGCTGGTTTGGACCTTTAATTTCGAGAAGAGATATATACGTTGGAAATTTTCAAAGAGGTTAGACCTTATATTGTAAATCTTTTAGAATCCCTAGACATTTTAAAGGAATTTCATATAATTGCGGCATCAATGATTCCTTCGCTCCAAGTAGACACGTATGGAAGTTTTTTTTTTAAACGAAGCCAGCTTGGTTGGTTTTATATATGGAACGAATAGAAGTTTATGTACATGATATTGTTACACAGCGCAGAGCGCTAGCGAGGTTTTGTACAAACGGATAATCTCGCGATATTAGTTGCTCCACAAAGACATCAAAGGCTAATCTCCTCCGCAATCTTGCTTAATAGTCTTGGGATGGTCATCTCCTCTACCTAAAAAACCCGACGATTTCGATCACACCAAATTTCCCACGCAATCAGCATAAAAATAGACTTTATCCCCTTTGCTTTGGACTTGTTGGTGTGTTGGGTGTTGTCAACCACCACTACAGACTGGATGTGTCTAGATCATAGTATAGATGCACATCAGTATAGGTTACCATGGGGCCAATCCCTATCCAAACCTGACGGACCATCGGATAGTGTTTGAAAAAATGTTGGACGTATAAAAGTTTTACGGGCTAACTTGAATACTTCCTCTGCTTTAAAATATAGCAACATATATTATAATTACACACCACTTGTTTGTTATATATTTTAGGAGGGGTGAAGTGCTATAAAATTTCTTTACAACTCATACGGAGTTTGCTTGAAAGAAACCCAAATTTTATTTAAAAAACCATGTAATCTCTTGTTTCGTTCAATTCGTTATTCTACCCGGAGGACGCCAGAATACTGATAAGATTGATTCATGGACACACAATAGACTTGTAGGCGCGCCAGCATATCCAGCCGCATGCATCAAGCATATCCAGTATTCCGTGCGCTCGTATTGATCAAAACTTTTTTCAGTACCAACGCATCCCTACACAGTCTACTGTAGCATACGATCCAGCTAGCACAAGGTTTTCCGTGCGATCGCCTCGCATGCGCGCAGTGGTGCAAATACAGTGAAAACCTCTGGTTCTGTTTCTTAACTTTTTTTTTTTTTTGAGGAACATTCTGTTTCTTAACTTTGACGAACCTTTTTCAATGAACGCCATTTTGTCAGATAGCCATAGAATCTGCACGATGCGCGCAGTGTTGCAAATTACCTCTGATTCTGTTTCTTAACTTTGACGAACTTTTTTTTTATGAACGCCATTTGTCAGATAATCATAGAATCTGCATTAGTTCATGATAATAAAATCTGCACGACGGACATCTGGTGAAATTCATGTAAATGAACGTGTGTGTGTGCGTGAGGATCAATCGACGGAAGCAAAAGGGGGAAATTTATCCATTCTTTTTTCATGCATATTCGGACCTATGCGTGCCTAACGGGTAGCCGCGCATGTCTACGCGCCGCCCCAGCACAGTGATCGCCACAGTTTTACAAGCATGCAAGCATGAACCCTAGCAATCCCAGCTATGGCTAGCTAGGCCACCATGCACCCCACATCGAATTTACTCTTGACTTGAAACCCCTGTGCAGTGCTGCAGATCACATGATCAACCGGGCGGCAGCTTGGTTGGCTCACCATATCACTCGGCAGAATGACGAATCTCTACGGAATGGGAAACGCCAAGTCAGTCAAGGGAAGAGAACCTACCCAGATCCCCATCTATCATAGCCTTTTCTGCGTACCATTATCAATCCAGATAGCTAATTATTATTCCTCTAAAATGTTGTTATTTAGAAGTATTAAATACTGACAAAATCTATTCTATAACTTCTAAGCTAATTTACGAGACGAATTTAATAAGTATATTAATTTATGATTAGTGAACGATTACTGTAACATCACTTTAGCAATTCATGAATTAATTAGGCTTATTAGATCCGTCTCATAAGTTAGTCTATGAGTTATGAAATGTGTTTTTGTTAGTAATCTACATTTAATATTTTTAAATAGAAAAGATTTCGGAGAGCTAATTATTAGTTCCCAGATCTAAACATGTCATCCAGCATGTAGTGGTTTTTTTTGAACAAATCACTGTGGGGTAGTATGTACTCCCTCTCTCCTAAAATATAACAAATTTTAAGTTTTAGGATTCAAATTTGTCCTAAAATATGGCAACCTAGACACTAAGAGGTGTTTTTATCACTAAATTATCCACATTGTTTCTATTATTTCTTGTCTTTATTATAGGTAGTGAGTAGTCCGGGCATATACCTCTCCCATCCCAAGAAGACAAAAGTCTTTTACCCCTTCTTTTAATATTCATATAAAAGCTAAAACTTACTATTATTACGGGAGGAGGTAGTAGCAATGAAGTGAGAGTGAGACAGAGGGGCAGTAGTAACAGCAAAGCTGAAAGAGAGACAAATGCACGTTACTGTAACAGCAAAGCTACAGAGTACTACTGGTTCTTGGGGTTACACACAGAAGAACACATGCATGCAGGTAGCTATCCAGGCCGGCTAGACACCTTGTGATGTCGGTGATGCAACTTTGATCTCCTCTACCCTTCTTCCTCTCCTCTTCTTCCAATTTATCGAAAGGTGGCATGATTACCCTAGAGAAACTTGTCTCTCTCTTCCTCTTTCCTCCCCTGTACCTATCTGTCCCTATGGAACATAGGTTCTTCCTATATTAGGGCCTGTTCAGCATGCCCCTCCTGCAACCTTCTCTCTTTCTTCTTCACTGAGAGAAAAGACAGAGTGAGAGAGATGTGTGTGAATTGAATGTGTTGTGAACTGCAACTGCAAGAAAGCTTGTGTATAACTTCAGTTATGCCATCAAGTGCTTCTTGTTTTGCATGCATGATAGGGAGAGGGGTGGGGATCGAACATCTCTGTGGCGACACATGGAAACTGAAGACAGGCAAACGGTCACTGCAATACAACACTGAAGAAAGGACTGAGGCCTCGTTCGAATCAGGCGGTGGGGGAAAAATTTTTATGTTCTCTATGAGCAAGCTTTTGAAATTGTTAAACGGTGTATTTTTTAAAATATATATACGAAAGTTATTTAAAAAATTAGATTAATTTATTTTTCAAGTTTTTAATAGTCAATATTGAATTAAACATGCACTAATGATTAATATCGTTTTGCGTGCACACAAAATCAGTCTGTATTGGACAGTTTCAAACGCAGCCTTAGAGTAAATTCGATAAAACCATTGATATTTTAACATATAGAGTGCAGTGGTATTTCAAAAAAAAACTTCCTCCTACAAAAAAAGTATAGGGCCTATTTTATTTTTTTATATGCCATAAAATATTTCTAATGAAGAATTCATTTGACAAACACTTGTTCTAACAAAACATATTATTTTGTAATACTGATTATAGTTCTAGTGTCAAATTATCATATAACTGATTTAAAGCATATAGGAGTATAATACTGTAACTATAGATTTATCACGACTTAAAACTGCATTGTCTACATGAAATTCCAACCATATTTGCTGCAGGATTACGCGTGGATTATAGTAACATACAAAGTAAAATACTACACATGCTCATCAGACCTTCGGAGGCTCGTGCACAAAGGGGTAAACTCGACCAGCAGACAGGCAGAGATAAAGGACCTAGCGAATCAACCGCGAGCACTAAAACCCCGCCGCGAGTTTGTAGGATCGATCGGAGTTTGTGTTTAAATTCAGTGAGCCAATCATGCTGTTGTCCAAGACCGTATGGAGATTGTATTCATGCAAAGAGTACGTTCCCGAGGCTATCCATCCATCACTGAATAAAAGCTAGCGTTGGAAGAAGGAACCAGCGGCAGCCAATTCCCCAATTTTTACTACCCGGTTTTGTCTACGGCATTATCTTCCGCGCCGGCCTGTCCATAGATCCATTTTTATTTACTTCGTGTCGTATCATTTCTTGTCTCCTTTTACAGGAGTACTACCACATTGACAAGCTGGTGGTAGACATATAGAAGTAGTACTGTAGGAGTGTAGTAGTAGTAGTCTGTAGTGGTAGTACACTGTACGTTTATATTCACAGCTCCTTTCAGTGTAATCTGAAAAAGATTCAGCTGCTGGGGTATCTCATACACGCAGAAGCAGAAGCTAGCTGCCGGCGTTGATCGGGTTTGCATGCTATTGCTAGCTACAGTATCCATGGAGCCTCGGTCATGCATGGAAGATGGAGCCATGGGCATGGTGATCAGAGCTAAGGGCATGGTGATCAGTGCTAAGGGATGGAACGGGCTATAGAAGCTGCAGCATATGTAGGGCGCGCCTCTACTAAAAGGTCCCGTATAAATATGTATTATTTGTGTTCACAGATGTTTGTTTTTTAATAAGTTAATAGAATTTACTTTATACCGCCACATTTTACCTAACCCACATCGCCGCCAATTGCGCTCCAACCGTTTCAAGAGTGTTAGTGATCAATCTAACGAAGCTCGCCCCGCTGTTAGAGGGAGGAAATGTGCCATGATGGACCAATTCAACTTGAGGTTCGTTGATAACCAAACTTGGTACAAGTTCAAACATATACTAAATTTATAATAAGATCAACGTATTCACACAATTGTCGTTTGCGCAGTCAAACCAGACAATGAACTGCAGTCTGACCAAGTCAATAAATTATGGTCCAACATATGCCTGGACAGTTTTTGGTGTACTCCTATTCCAAGTTCATTAGGTTATTTTTTGTGTTTCCTTGTTGAGATTGAGGCTTCTCGAGTCTTAACAATTTTCATATCCTAATTGAATGTGGTGAAGGCCTTATAGAGATGCAAGACCACCCTCCTGCAAATATGGAGGGACAAGGCTAATTTAAAAACCCAACATCCAATCAGATACAATCTATTACCCTCTACATATGTCTTCTAGACCTACCAATATCTTTCTTTCTCTATCTCATTTCTATTCACACTCCTATGCCTTAGTAGATTGTCGTCTCTTGTATCCATAGTATTAGAGTTTCTTCTATACCTAGCCTATCGAGAACTTAAGTTAAATCGAAGCATGTTTGACTTGATGTATCCCTCCTAGATGCTATATCAAGCAGCATCTATCCCAATGGTGACACTTCGGTGTCACTGTGTTTTGCACATAAGGTGTTCATGTGTTGGGGCCAGCACACTACGTTTATTGTCAAAGTCGAGGAAACGGACTTTGTTCTAGGCAAATCAATGGAGAAGAAAGAGGGTAGTTTACGGGTGATCGATACTGTTTGCCGAAGCTGTGCAGCCGCGACAGTTGCAGCAAGGAATATATAGCATATATATTTTGTGTTACATGGATATATGTGCAACTGCATCCAGTTGCAATGCAACACAACTGAGCACGTCTTCAGAAAACAAATAGAACCTAAATATATTACTGATGAGTCCGGCCCAGGTGGGGTTGGACGAAAGCCCGACATACCGATCCGAATTCCTCGAATCCTGCAATCTTAACACCATACGCCTAAAGCCCAACACACCGATCCGGATTCCCCGAATCTCGCAATCTTAGCACCGCAACTCCGGCGCACCCACTCGGGGAAAGGCCCAATCTCTCTAAAAGACTAGTCTGATAGGGAAAGGGTGGCTCTCCCTTTTAAGGCGGCTTCCTCCTCCATAGCTAAACAAGGTGGGATTATTCAGAGGCTCACACTTTCGCCGCCCGACTACAACCAGCGGGTAATAGTGGAGGATGTCCTCATCAATTACTCCGTAAAACAAATTAGTTTCATCCAAAACATACAATTTCAGGTCACTATTTTTTTTAAGTCCTATGACATTGCCCATCCGCACGTGCTAGAGACAACCTGGTGGTACGGTCAGTGTCATTTTATTTTGATTATTAAACTATAATTAGTAATACTAGACTTAGATCAGTACTCTACAATACTCCTTAGAGACTTGACAATACAGATTAAATGCAATAAAATGCCTGTTGAAAGTAAGACTATTCAAAGTCAAACCTAAGTTTATTTAACCGAGCAAAAACCCTTTACCTGAGTTTAGAACAGAACCACAACAGTTTTTTTTTTCCTTTGCTTAGGCTATGCCTAGAGTGCATGTTTACTAATGCTAGCCGGTACACACCGCCACAACCTTGACAAGAGCACCGATATATGCGATGCCAATGAATAAACCACGGGAAAATGCGGTTTCTCCCTTTTGATGTACTACGGGACATGCCAGCTCAAGGTGGAAAATGTAATTTGTGCTCTCGAGATTAAGGTGCCGGCAAGGAGGAGGGAGTAGCAGTAGGCAGCCATTAAGCACGTGACATCAGCACATATTCACGTAGCGTGTGGCGGTGAATCTTCGGGCAAATCAAGGTCGGGCAGAGAAGAGAATTTTTTGTTGCCGCGCGGTTTGATGGGCGACTGATCGGTGAAACCGTGAATGATGAGCGACTCATCAGTGAAACCGTGAAACTGCATGCCTAGATTTTCGATCGATCAGCCCGTGGTTGCACCAGAGTTTGTGAAATGAACAGCGGCCGGCAGCAGCTGCACAGCTGCAGGAGGTTCCTCTAGACACACAGCAGGAAAAGGCAGGCGTATGGAGTATTGTGTGTGTGTTTATCTCGTACTGTCTTGTCACGTCCATCGTATGTTTAACTGTGTGAGCGTTCCTTCAACCTTGGTAGCCAAGGTATCCTTTTCTTGTCGATCGTTTATTCCAAAATATAATAATTTTGTATATTTATATAGGATAAGACATTTTCTATATCATATATCTGAATATACTTTTGTCCAAATACATACTAAGAGTAAATGTTTTATCCCATAATAAATTATTGTATTATGAGGTAAAGGTAGTAGAACAGTACTGCGGCATATATCTGAATACTAGCCGTAGTGTATGGCTTGCTGCTTGGACTGAGATCCTCTAACTTTGATTTATGGGTAACTTTCTTATTAACATGTGGGTGCTCTTGTTTATATGCCCATATGTCAATGAAAACTATTCCTAAAAATATTCCTAATAGGAGAGAATGAAAAACTACTCTAGTATAAAAAAAAGATAAAAAATTAGTGCTCCAATTCTTTTGTTCTCCTTTTCACAGTCGTCATTCGATGCCAAATGTTTGTAGTTGTACTAGCAAATTATAGCCATATCGATCGTAATACTCCAGAATGTATGGTTGCACAGTACTCCATAATCTGATGTTTTGATACTGCAACATGTACATGTTCAAGCAGAACGGACACCGGCCGACATTCAGTAGAGCTAGACAGGCAGTTTGTACATGATGTGAGATATACGGGAGTATCATATATAGATAATCTGTTCATGACAACAATCTAATTTACATTACAGATACAGATTCATTCGCTCTCCCTCCCGTAAAACATGGGGAAGCTGAGAAGGAAACTCTATGCCGTTGCAGAAATGATTTTCTGTACAAAGCCTCTTTTCTGTTTAATACTTACTTGATGTGTTGCCCAGTCACATGGCTCAACATCAAATGGAGCAAATACGAGCACCTACCTCTGCATATCTCCAAGGTACATGAAAAATGAAAAACCTCAAGATCGTCCATTTTCCATGTTCAGATCTGTATGGCAGCTGTAATAAACATATATATACTTGATATATTCAACGGTCCTCCCGTCGAACAGCGTTTGGATCAGAAACCATGTCCATCATCATTTTCTCTGGAGAATCCTCCCAATTGCCAAACGTTTTAAGATCAACCTGAAAGGAGAGAGAACGGGGATTGTCATTGAAATTTGTGTCACGTGTTTAACAGTAGTATATTTAGTAGTTAAAAGATTCAGGTTTGCTTCGAGTCACACTTTTCTTCGCTGCTCTGAGAAAATATCCTCCCTCTTCTTGTACACATCTTGCTGCCGCCTCGTTGCTTCTCCACCAAGACCCCATACTTCAACATCAAGTACTGAAGCCTCAACAGGTAAATAACCCTACATGAAAAGAGTATAAAGATTGTTCTTAGCTGATTACAATCTTTGTGAGAACATTGCAAGTGTATTTTTATTTCAATTAATGAAAATCAACTGCCAGGCTTAGTTCTGGCAGAATCTTTTTCAAAAAAGAAGAAAAAAAGTAATATGCTTTGGTAGTGTTTCTTGATCAAAAGTCGAGTTTGACAGTCTTAAATAGTTAAATGGGACCAATGACATCAGTTCATAAATTATTTGTTTCACAACACATAACACTACCACCGTTCCTTATGTATCTTAAAGGGAAGGAAAGTGATGAAGTGTTCCTATGCCCTATGCAGCTATGCCCCTATCAAAATGAAATAGCAACCTAAAACACAATTGACATGGCAGGGCCAAAATGTGACTTATTAAAGAACGTTTTGCTTCTGCTAAATAACGACCTATATTTCAGTGCCAAAACAGAAACTTAGATTTCCTATAGTTAACAAGACTTAAGAGAACAATCAGGTTATAATTTGTAATGAGCAGTACATGAGAAAATCCACCTGATTGGGAATGAGAGAGCCATGTTGGTAAGTTTTATCAACAGCATGATGGCGAACCGTAAGTTTAGAGAAGTCCTCATCAAGAAATATCCTCTCATTTCCAGTTGTCCCACCAAATCCTAAACCAACAGCCTTTGGCTTTGCCTCATACACCCGTATCTGAGGATGCAGGTGGCAATATATGAAGTTTTTCTCCTTACCTGCTAGGTCATACTCGCATTAAGCTACTATCGGCTATGGCAAAAAAGGAAATGATCAACACAAGACGTACCAGATGGAGGAAGCATGCGGAATATTGGATACGTTGAGCACAGGAAACCAGAGCTACCATAGAAGGTGTCTTTGTTCTCTAAGCCCTCCCCAGTTAATATACCAATGCCCCATCTTCTACCAGCATCAACATTCTCACCACCACTAGAGTACGCTGAGAGTAAAATTAGCACTGGTCCTTTATATCCCTCAACACAAGACCAAAACCGGCTCAGCCCTTTCCCATGAACTGACGACCTACAGAGATGTACTTGGTCAACTGGAAAAATTACCAAATTCAAATGAAAATTTATAATAAGACTTGACCTGGCATAACTTACAGTATAGAAGTTTATGACCTTCAATAGAAACAAGCTTATATAGATAGAGAATCGCAAGAACTGGCAAAACTTTATCAGATGCTTAGAACGAGAAGTAACCTATAAAGAAGGTCTTCTGTATCCATTCCAATGACAGATGCTGACAGAAACTTTTCACTTAACATGTTTCTGAGGCTGAGAGAGATTGCCCACGCCCTCCCACGTGTTAGCAAATATACATCAGGTGTACATGATGATGTGTTACCGGTTGAAACAGAACGCTCCTGTGAGTAAGAAACAAGAATCAACTCTGGTTAGGTCAGAATCATTGAGTTGAAGCTTAATAATCATTAATAGGCCACCTAAATGGTTTCTCCAAGAAAATGGGTAAAATAAATAAAGCATCATCATCAAAGCAAAACAACGATCATCATATGAAAGTGTTTCCAAACTGATGAAACCTAGTGCAAAACAAGAGTTATACTCTTTTTGTTACAGTAAAGAACAAACTAGACACACACCTCAGAAGCACTAGAAACTTTATTAATCAAGCATTATCACGCCCTAAAACCTGTGCCTGGACATCCTCATAGCAGAATTCTTTCACCAAACCATTTGATATAAACAAGAAATAGCAGTCATTGGAGTAGTCAGTTAGAATCTAAGAATTGCATAAATCACATACTGGGAATAATCAGGATTTGACCACAGAATTTGTTCTCTTAACAACTGGCATTCTGATAATGTGTCATCAAATGAGGATATTCTAAACAACACCTAGGACTAATATAATGTATTCAATGAAAACATGGCAAAAGCACATCAATTGAAGATTTCCCACCATTTTACATTCATCCATGTAATTCATCTTCTTCTCAAAATTCACGTTCTATGCAAACAAAGGCAATGTGGCTAATCTTTCACAAATAACTACTGACTCCTGCAATGCAGTTTAGTTACCTCGACTGGATCAGCCGCGCACGACCTGAACCTCTCCTGCACATATCGCGAGAGGCAGTTGGCAAGCCCAGCAGCTGTAGATAGCACCCACGACGTGAACTCCTGCACTTTCACCCCCTTCCCACCACCGGAAACCTCCCAGCCCCAAACACCGGCGTCATCCGCGACGGCGCCCGCCGACACGAGCGCCGACAACACCAGGTGCGTCACGTCCGGGAGCACCACGGGTTCCCCCTCCTTGCCCCCTTCCGAAACCCTCGGAGCCGAGCCGCTCCACGCCATGACCCAGCACATCCAGAGCAGCACCGCGATCTCGCCCGGCGCCAGCTCCCCCACGACCTTCCCCTCGTCGCCATCGGCGCCGCCCTCGTCCGTGCAGTGGAACTGAACCCCGCAGGGAACGCCCGCGTCGGCGCAGGCCGCGGCGTACACGCGGAGCAGCAGCGCGAGCGACTGCGACGCCGGCATCCGCGCGCAGCAGCGGTTGAATCCCCTCAGGAACCCGAGCCAGCCGCCCCCGTTTCCCGCATCGGAGAAGAATAGTGAGGCGATTACGGGGCCGATGAGGGCGACGAGGTCGTGGAAGTACGGCGGCGGCGGCGGCGACGGCGAGTCGGATCGGAAGGCGGCGGGCGGAGGTGGGGAGAGCGCCTCAGCCAGCGAGCCGGCCGAGCGGGAGAAGGCGGCGCGGAGGAGCGGGAGGGCGAGTGAGGCCGACGCGATTGCCTCCTGCTCCCGCTGCTCCTGCGCCTCCGGCGATGGATTACCGGTGGAGGCGGACGCGCCCATGGCGGCTGGTGAAGTTGTCGCCGAGATCAAGAGGAGGAGAAGGGTGTAGAAGGTGGGGATTGGAGAGTTTGGGGGGGGAAGAGAGAAGAGAGAAGAGAATCGATCGACTCCTGGAGATCCGAGGAGGCGGAGTCGGAAAGAGGAGGGAAAAGCTGAAACAGCAAGACGAGGGAGAGGAGGAGCCCAGGAAGGGGACGGGGACGGGGACGGGGACGGTGCGCGTACGTGGCGGTGGCGGGGTAGCGGAAAGAGCGCGAGCGCGAGGTTGCGGGATCCAATCAGCTGCTGCTTTCTTCCTGTACGCGGGAGCGGGAGCGGGAGCATTCGTGTCCTCGTCAGATTCACAATTTCGATAAAAATTTGTCACTCAGATTTCACAATTGCGTTGGAATTTAGTTCGAATTTTTCACAAAGGTTTCGAAACTCTCATGAAACTCTCGGCTTATGTCTGATTAGGATCTCCTCCCCTGGCCTGGAGTTGAGGCCAACTCTACCAGAGTAATTTGACGAAATCATGGACATACTTTTGTTCCTACTGTTGAGATCATGGCACTCAATTACTCCTAACGAGTTACTATCCTCATCTCTTGATTAGTGCAGAATTAAAGGGAAACCACTTTCCTTTTTTAGATCTTCCATAGCAGTAGTGAATCTCTTGGCCTCGACTCTGGGGGATCCGCACCCGGTTAGATTTAAGTTGTGCTAGAGGAATTCGTCATCTCGCTGGGCTTGCATTTCATCCCAAAACGAGATTGTAAAACTCACTACGAGCAACTTCCAGCTCAGTTCAGTTCATTCCAAACACTATGAGTAGCGATCAATATTCAGTAGGTTGTCATGAGCACACCATCCAGAGCAAATGTCTCCAGCAAAATGTAAAAGTAAGACATGTCTCCAGCAAAATGTAAAAGTAAGACATGTCTCCAGCAAAATGTAAAAGTAAGACATAAATTTCTCAGATCGAGAGTGCATGCACAAGTTTGCAACGAAGCAAAAACCAAACATTCAATTTCCCCAGTGTATACAGACTGACAAGGCCCGTACGTCTGCCCCCAATCAGCCTCAATATGATACGCAGACAGTGACACAGTGTATACAGATTGAGAAGGTCCCCGTAACGCTGCCGAAATCAGGCAGTCCTCAGTATGATATGCACCCCACTGTCTGTATCAACCACATCACTAATCTCCCCTACTTTCAGAGCAAGAACTGCCTTTTCAAAAGCCTTTTGCATCTTGCCTCTTTCAAATGGACCTGCAGAAATAAACCGTGAATGTAAGGTTACTCTTAGTTACGTGGTTTTGTCAAGTGAAATTGTGAAAATAAGAATCATCAATAGAAATAGAATCATCGGAGAATTTATTGTAAGAAGAAGGTTAAAGATCACTTGGCACTGCTCTTTTTCTAAATGTGGCACTTTGCTCCCTGCAATTTCATCTCCTTTTTCACACCCAAAAAAACACTAAACACCTAGAGAAATGGTACTCCACTTGTGAACACAGCAAAGCATAAACCAAGCAAGGCACATCTTGTATTTGTGAATTGTGATTGCCCCTTGCCTCCTATATATGGAATAGAATGAGAAATAAACAGAAGATAAACTAAAAAGGGAAGATACCAAAAACTCCCATTGGCCTATACCTATTGTCACCTCCTTCTCGTGACTTTGCAGTTATCACACCCAGCAAACCATGGACACCTCCTACTGAACTGTTACTCAATTGTTCCCTGCCAGATACTGTGACAAATGCTAACGCATCTCTAGGATCTGCCGGATTGTATCCAAAATATCATTTCATTATGCCAGCAAAACACTTAAGAGGGGCCACCAGCCGGCATTTCGACTTAAATGAAATGTCATAAGTGGTTATTACATTTTAAATAGGTAGTAATTTTCTGAACAGAGAACAATAGATCTGCAAGAAACTGCACTACTAGTGTATTGTGTGCGCATTAATAATAGTGCTCGATGGTCCTAGGGATGAAAATGCCCTGAATGCAAATATTCACATCAGATCAACACGGACATCTCATCACGCTAAGCATTTTTTGGGGGTTAACAGCACATCACCACATCTGTAAAGTGTATTGTGTTGTGTCTCATACTTCAATACATGCATTCACCTCATGTATGCATAGTGAACCATGTCATGTCCCACATAACTGTACATCCTAAGCAACATAATGAAGAGTCCAGAATCCAGATGAGTATAAACAAGTAGTGATTATCCAAAAATATACTCATAGACAGCAAATGAAGGAATCGATAGCTGTCACACTTCAGAGTTGATTGCCACGACCATGGTTTGCTTCATCAAAGCAGCATTTTACTGTTTCTTATCGAATAACAGATACTAAAAGCTCAAAACAAGGATAAAAAAATAATGCTCCCTGCCTTAATAGAGATATAGGAGCAAACAAACTGTATCATTGCACTATTCTCAAGAGTTCAATATGGAAACCACAATAAACAAACTGTATCAATGCACTATTCTCAAGAGTTCAATATGGAAACCACAATACATACTAGATACAAGCGGCACGAACAAATCTGTATCTATGCTCCATTCTTAAGCCTCTTTTTATGTGGGCAAGCTTGACAATAAAAAATGAACTAGGTAGCCAATTGAAACCGAGATCTAGCTAAAAGGTAAGAAAAGGGATATTCTAGCCTTATCACACAGACAGAAGACAGAAGTGATGCTACACTGACAATGATTGCCTCATATTAAGAGCTACCCTCACGAATTATATGCAGCTGTCACATGTAGAACTCAATTACTGTGCATAGTTAAAAGCAGGAATAGCTTCAACGAAATTAACCATCCTGTACAAACCAACACGGCACCACCAACTTCATAGATCTCAGGGAGTGGTCCTTCATAAATCACATCTCTATACCTAGACTACACAAGTAATTCTTCTAAAATTCAGATCGGTTCGAAACAACAGGTTCCATCCACACATCTAATCAGCCGTTCATCAGAAAGCAAATCCCAAAGTTCTGTATCGAGAAACCCCAACAGATTGACACGGGGTGGGGATGGGTACTATGTCGTACTGACCTAGGTCACCACCGCGCTTGGCGGAGCTGCAGTCGGACTCCTCGGTAGCGACGTCCTCGAACTTGCGTTCCCCGGCGACGATCTTCTCGCGGAGGGCGCGGGCGAGGTCGGCGGCGTCGTCGCGGGTGGTGGCGGAGATGGCGACGCCCTCGGGGTCGCGCCACGAGGCCTTGCGGCGGGAGCCCTCGTGCTTGATCAGGATGTGCGAGGCCCGCAGCTTCTTCTCCCCGCCCCCCGCCGCGGACGGCCGGCCGTGGCTGTGGCGGTGGCGGTGGTTTTCGCCGTGGGAGCCGGAGGACGGGGGTTCCGGGCGGCGGCGCTTGTCGGCGGGGGCTGGGGCGGGCGGCGCGTCGTCGCCGGAGATGGGCCGCTTGCGGGTGGCGTCGCCATCGGCGGCGGGGGTTTCGGTCCCTATCTTGGCGACCTGGTTTGCGACTCTCCAAGGAGCAGAGGAGCAGAGAGAAGGAGAGGGTTCGGTCGAGTCGAGTGGAAGCTTGGTTTTTGGTTTGCTGCTCGGACTCGACAGCCGGAGACGGTTTCGCTTGTATATAGGAGTAGCAGCTTCCGCTTTTTGGCATGCAAAGCCTTTCGTTCACTTGATGCGATTAGATCGAACAAAGTTTGTACTATCAAAATTGATTTCACTCCTTACGGAAACTTCCCTTATATGCTTTAAGACAAATAAATATGTTTGAAAAAATACAAATAAAATAGGATAAAAATTTAAAATATGTTAGTAGTAGACTACTCAATAGAGAGCATGTTTAGTTCGAAAAAGAAATTTTTTATGTCATATTAGACATTTGACCGGATGTCAAAATGGGTATTCGGACGCAAATAAAAAAACTAATTTCATAACTCACCTAAAAACCACGAAACGAATCTAATAAGCTTAATTAAGTCATCATTAGAACATATGTATTACTGTAGCACTTGTGTCTAATCATATACTAATTAGACTTAAAAGATTTGTCTCGTGATTTCTATGCAACATGTAAAATTAGTTTTTTAAAATATATATATATAATGCTATATGCATGTGTTGAAAATTTTGATGTGATGTTTTTGAAAAAAAAATAGGACTAACCATCGGTCAGAGCAATCAACGTATCCTAGTCAATCATTGCCTAAATTCCTATGCCTCGTTACGAAAAAATTAAGAATGATAATAAATCTTATAATTTTTTAGGTCTAATGTAAGTTCCGTCTTTCTCTAACTACTTTCGTTTTTCATGTGTGACTTCTAAATTTACTGTTTGTTTAGATTTTGGGGGCTCTATAGCCTATTGTATTATATTATTTGCGGTTCCAATATTTTTAAAATCTTAGGTTCCAAAGAGTCTTTAACATTGCTAACATATTTTATAAACAATAATTGAAATAACACTTCTCAGCGTTTTTAATAATATCCAGTTAAGAATCGGCTATTAAAAAACTGCTGCAGTGCTAGTCGATACATTATTTCTGCTCCCAAAATTTATATTAGGGGCGATCGGTACAGCCGCAACAGCTGCAGCAGATATAACATATTTTGTGTTATATACAGTATGTGCAGCTGCAGCCCGCAGCCAACTGCGGTGCAGCACAACTGAGCAAGCCCATTAAAATATGATGGTGAATCGTTGTTGATAAAAAAGGGTAAAATTCAAAGAAATTATGCGGAAAATTTAAACCAGCTTCGGTTGTTTTTTGAATTCCAGCTTCAGTTGTTGGGCCTCTACTCCGTGTAGGCTGAGCCCAAACAGAATCCGGTTCGGCCAACCAACCGACCTTCCCATATATGAATAGCGATCCATCAAACACCAAATCCAAAACCAACAGATTTGTCCAAGATACTCAGTCGTCTACTCGTCTCGTCGAGCCTTCGCGCCGCGCGTTTGCCTTGAGGCAATCAAGCCGAGTTCCCAGGGCGACGCCGCCCTTCTCGTCGTCACGCATTCTGCTACTTTGGTGGCAGTGGAAGTACATACTCGATTTTGGACATGGCGGTCGAGAAGACAGAGATTCTGGGCTGCGGCGGCGAAACTAATACTGCGGCGGAGCACGGGACAGCGCCGGAGGTTGGGATTGTGGAAGTGGACAGCCGCCAAGTCGCGAGGTACAAGCACGAGCTGAGCGAGTTCAAGCAGTCGATCATCGTCATCGTTGTCGGGCTTGGGATTGGATTGGGGTTTTTGCTTCCGGGGGCAATCGACGGCGGCATGCCTCTGTGGTTGCACCAGCCCTTCATCTTTAGTGGGGCGTGGATATGCCTAGGGACACTATGGGCAGGTTTGGTTTAGGGTCAACATTTGTCTTACCAATTTTTGCTAATACCAAATTTTGTTAAGATTTGGCTAGGCTAATTTTAAGTAAGGCAAAGTTGTGTTTGGTTTGAGGCCAATATAGTCTATTTTTACTATTGAAGTGGCCTAATTTCTATAGGCTAGCCAAAATTTGGCCTCAATCCAAACATGTAGTGAACACTATTAAAAAGGTTAATTTTGACTCCAAACCAAACCAACCCTAGACTACGGCGTCTATGGCCATATGAAAGAGTACGGCTTGTCCATCCCAAAATCACCGACTTCGGCGGCAACGAGGAGCATCAACTGCCGCCGATAGGGCCCGACTGTTGCCGATTTACGGCTATCAATCTCAAAGACCGATCATCCTTCGCGTATGTTTAGTTAGTATTATCATACTATGGCCTTTGTTTAAGATGCTGTAAAGAAAATTTGTAAATATTATGTCGGACGTTTGATCGTATCGGATATCGGAAGGGGTTTTGGACACGAATAAAAAACTAATTTTATAACTCGTCTGTAAACTACGAGACGAATTTAATTAATCCGTTATTAGCACATGTGGGTTATTATTTGATGTCGTTGACTTTTTTACACATGTTTGACCGCTTGTCTTATTAAAAAATTTATGTAATTATTAATTCTTTTCTTACCATTTGATTTATTGTTAAATACCATACATATAGTTTTACATATTTCATACATTTTTTTATTAAGACGAACGGTCAAATATGTGACAAAAAGTCAACGGTGTCAAACTTTTAAGGACAGAGAAAGTATATAGCAAGTACCTTATTACACTAGTGATGAAGGGAACATGCAGAAGGCTAAAGATTTTGAAAGGATAATTTGTTTTTTGTAAACTTTAAATAAAATTCTCTGGGTTTTATAGATGGAGACACATGCGTACACGAAAAATCACGAATTCGTTATATATCTGATAGACTGATACGGAGTATCAGATATATTAGGCGAACAGACTAGCGCTTTTCTTTCTCCTCCAAGTCTCCAGTAACACGTGTAGAAAAAAAAGGTCTCCAACAACAGATGGATAGTTAGATTAGATATACTCGTCGACGTCGAGCACAGCGCCGTGCATTCGTGATCGAGTCCCCGGCGCGGGGTTTTGCAGATGGCGGCTGAGAACACACAGATTCCGATGAATAGAGCGGCGGAGGATGAGGCAGCGCGTGACATCGTGGAAGTGAACCCTCACCCTCGCGAGATCGCCAGGTACAAGGAGAAGCTGAGGAAATTCAAGGCGTCGTTGTCGGTCACCGTAGTCGCCCTCGTGGCGGGTTTGGGCGGCATAGTCGGTGGCATCTTCCTCTACCACCAATACTTTCCCTTGATCTTCGCTGGGGCGCTTGAATTCTTGGTCGGGATCTATGGCATGTACGGCCATCTCAAAGATTTTGGCTTATCTGTTCCGCAGATCAACGATTTCAGCAACGAAGAGCATCAAATGCCGCCGTTGGGGCACGACCGTTGCTGATTAATCCATCATGTATTTTTTTCAAGTCCACTCAAAAAATCCATCATGTATTCTTGTACAAAATCCAAAATAGAAGGTCATGACAAGGGGACAAAATTAATTTCCATGAGTATCTTCAATTCATACATATGGTATCTAGATACCACCATCCAAGAAGAAAGATTAAAAAAAACAATGGTAGCAATATTGTATTTTTTTCAAGTCTATTTTTATAGGTTTTCAAGTCAATTCATTCAAATATTGTTTCTCTCTCTTTTTTTTCGTTATTGATAAATATATCATGATTTTCAATCAGGTATTGATGAAATTCGTTGAAACTCAAAGCAATGTTGCTGCAGATTCAAAGACATGGTTGGTACGCATCCCCAGCAGACCATAAAAAAAAAACTGTGGGGGAAAAACACTTCTGATTCGGATTTACCCCTTCGGGAGAAAACGGTCTCTCTTCTTTTTCGTTATTGATAAATATATCATGATTTTCAATCAGGTATTGATGAAATTCGTTGAAACTCAAAGCAATGTTGCTGCAGATTCAAAGCCATGGTTGGTACGCATCCCAGCAGACCATCAAAAAAAAAACTGTGGGAAAAAACACTTCTGATTCGGATTTACCCCTTCCGGAGAAAACGGAGATCAGTTTAGATTATAGCCACAGACCGTGAAAAAAGAACACTTTTCGATTCGGATTTTACTCCTTCCGGGGAGATTATAGCTACAGATCGGGGAGAAATAATACTTTCCGATTCGGATTTTACTCCTCCCGTATAAAAAAAGAGAGACTGGTTTGGATTATAAAAACCGTGTTGATTGTCATAGGTCCATGGGCCTTTACTCCCAAACAGAATCCAGTTCGGCCGACCAACCCACCTTTCCATATGCTGATATATACTCCCTCTGTCCTTTAAAAAAGAGCATTCCGCATGTCCAGATTCAAACCCAGGAATGCTCTTTTTTTTGGACGGAGGGAGTATGCCGTTAAATTAACTCCAAAATCAACGTAGTATTTGTTCAAGTAGACACGCTAGTCCTTTTCATCCTCTTTGAGCAGATAGAGGCAATCGGGTGGAGTCCCCGGCCGACGCTGCCCTTCTCGTCGTAGTCATCTTGGAACTTGGAAGACAATCTGGTAGTGCGACTGCGGTGGAATTTTCGTGATGATGGCCGAGAAGTCTCAGATTTCGGGCGGCGGCCCAAATAGAGCGGTGGAAGATGGGCCGGCGCCGGCGCGTGAGATGATGGAGGTGGACCATCACCAAATCGCGAGGTACAAGCACGCGCTCAGTGAGTTCAAGCAGTCGATCATCGTCATCTTTGTCGCACTTGGGCTTGGTTTGGGCCTATTTCTCCCTGGGGCCCTCGACGGCAACCTGCCCGTGTGGATGCGCCAATCCTTCAGCTTCAGTGGGGCGTGGATATGTCTAGCTGGGCTATACTACGTCAGGATGCAGGTGGGCCGGGTAGACCCACTGACCCAGCGACCCGGCCCATGATTTATGGGGCAAAAAATAAATGGGTCGACCCATGAATTTTCATGGGTCAGGGTCATTGCGGCCCAAAGGGCATAGTTGGGTCGACCCATACTGCAAAAATATCTTTACCCACACTCATTTTATAGTTCTCATATAGTGTTAAACTCGGACCCTAAAATTTTAAAACTCGCGTTCACACTATAAAATTTTGTCAAATTCAAATGAATTTTATAGGGATGCTTTATTGTACAGAGAAGTAACTTTGTGCAACTTTTGAGCAAAATTTAAATGTTTCTTCTATAGTATTAAACTCGGACCCTAAAATTTTAAAACTCGCGTTCACACTGTAATTTTTTGTCAAATTCAAATTAATTTTATAGGGTTAATTTATTGTATAGAGAAGCAGCTTTGTGCAACTTTTGAGCAAAATTTAAATGTTTTTTATAGTGTTAAACTCGGACCCTAAAATTTTAAAACTCGCGTTTACACTGTAAAATTTTGTCAAATTCAAATAAATTTTATAGGGATGATTTATTGTAAAGAGAAGGAACTTTGTGCAACTTTTGAGAAAAAGTTAAATGTTTCTTGTATAATGTTAAACTCGGACCCTAAATTTTTAAAACTCACGTTCACACTGTAAAATTTTATCAAATTTAGTTGAATTTTATAAGGATAATTTATTAGATAAAAAAGCAACTTTGTGCAACTTTTGAGTAAAATTTAAATGTGAAACCCACGGGAAGAGCCAAAAGGCATGTTGATTGGGACCACCCATGGCTGGTTCATGGGTCAGCGGGCCAATCATATATCGTGGGTCGGTGTGACCCATGACCCGTAAATAACTAGCTTGGGTATCACGGGTTAGATCTCAGGTTGACCCAGCTCGACCCACATGCATCCTGACTACTACGGTGTCTACGGCCATATCAAAGAGTACGGCTTTTCCGTCCCCAAAATAACCGACTTCAACAGCGAACAGCACCAATTACCGGCACTTGGACCGGACCTTTGCTGAATTATGGCTATCATCCTTTGTTTTAAGAAAGCCCACGCATGCGTTGCCGAGTTATGTCTATCCATCTGTTTGTTTATCTTAAAAAAATGCTCATAGAGGTAGGATGTACGTATGTGTGTTTATAGGGGATGAGTGTACACAAGTGTGTAGGCGTCTACGTTTGTAATATATTCTTTTTAATTCTACTTAATCTGTACTTAAAAAACATTCAAACCCTTTGATGTAACTAAATGAAAGAGTTACGAAAAAACTTGATTTACTCACAGCATACTACATTCATGAAGTTAGCCATGGACTATTCACTGGCAACGTTTAGCTATTTGTCTTATATTATGGGATGGAGAAAGGATGTGTTCACTAACGCCTCAAATCAGTATGTCCGTGAGTTTCACGGCCACAGAGAAAACAAAGCTGCCAAATTACTAATTCCTGCAAAAAGAAAATTGTATTCTGCTTCAACACGCAGGAATTATATACGCTTTGGTATATATTCCCTGCATTCCAAGATATAACAAGTTTTAGAAAAGGCAAAGTCAAACATTTTAAACTTTGACTATAGTGAAAAAATTCAAAATAAACTACCACGAAAAAACAATATTATTAGTTTCATCATTAAATAAACTATTATATAACCACTAATTAAATTTAAAATATTATTTTTTGTAAATATTATTTGTCAAAGTAGCATCTTGAAGACCGTGTAGAATAAAAACTGCTTATATTTTAGAATGGAAGCAGTACTTCCTAGCTTCAAAGCTTCAAGTGAACCCCTTTGATTAGATAAAACAAAGGTGATGTTTTGTTTATCTGTAAATTGTGTTCATCTGTAAGTTGTTACATACCCCAATCCTATAGCATTCTGGTATGTTCATCTTAATCGATTCACATATCTACAGCTACACGCGGCGCCCGGCGTGGTGCCGCGCATTCACATCTAGTCATAACTATAACTCGGGACATCATTAGACGCTAAGCATTCTAGACTTAGTGAACCATGGTCTAAACATGGTTAAACGATAGCACTGAGGTAGTGTGATGTGTGACACACATTAGGACCATTCCTATATATGATAAATTAGACTGTGAAAAATTAATAAAGAGAATATAATGTTTCTTACATACTTATGTTCACGATGTATGTTTATAAACTCACATGCATATACATATGTCTCGTTCGGTACTTAGTTCTGTACACCGGTCATTACCGAGAAACCGCTCTCTACCAGTCTGCGAATGTAGTTACAATAATTTACAAACTCTTATGACATGGACATGGAGTATTATAAAGGACAGATAAGGTTGTCACTTGTCACCACCTTCCGTCTACCTCTATAATCTGTGGTATACCCATATCTAATGACACTCAATCAAAATAAGAACTGTATCTCTCCACCGAGTTTGCTCCAAATGTTGATATGTGAGCCTGTATAACAGCACACGATGAATTGGTTCTAAATAGGTCGGTTTGATATGACTGAATGGGCTCTCCAATCCATGAACGTACTCATATCTGATTGGATGGAAGTGCGTTTTTTCATGTCAGCTCATTTCTCCTTCATTTTACGTGTAAGCCCTAGCTTCACAGTATTATCTAAGTACAGGTAAAATTATATTATTTAAAATAATTCTACGTGCACGAAATGTTAGTTTCATTTATAACGGTCGGAATCCATACTTAACGACTATCAATAGCCACCCTAGATTTGACGACGGCTCGCCTTCCTATTGATATCAGAGTGTAAGTGGAGTGGAGGAGCCAAAGTAGTGGTAGCATGAAACAGCAAGGGCGAAGCGACTTCAGCCAGCCTCTTAGCAACGGCGGTGCGGAGCGGCGAGGCCATACCGATGGTTGCTCAGCTTCTCGACCACGCCCATGATGGGGATATGGCGGTGTACCTTCCTATCTTCACCCTCCCCCTCTCCTGTCAGATCCAGGTGGGGGGAGGGGGTAGCAAAGCTGGGACATCAAGAACGGCAAAAGTTGGCAATAAAGGCGGGTGCAGCGGCACCCAAAGGCAGCAACGAAGGTCACCATGGCGGCTCTAGTGCAAAAGCACGCCCAAGGCGGCAATGAGGGCTGCATCGGCAGACCGGCGCATAGTGGCAGCCTTGGATGGTGACGGTGATGTCAAGGCAGCGTGGGAGCCGCGATTTGTTCTTTTTTATTTGGATTTTTTACATTGGTTGAAAATCTCTTTGCATACGGTGTAAGTCGCCCATATGTGAAGATATATTTACGTATATGACAAGCACCAGTCTGTTTGGAATAATACCAGGCGGGGCAGTTGTACTCGTGCAAAAATCCATTTGATCAATAGAAAAAAAAAAGCTATTTGTAGTAGGGCAACGTGGCCATTGGCCAAAACATCTACTTAAATTAGTTAAAATATAAATGAGATGACTTAAAAATTTCGGTTTACCTTGGCTCTAGCTAAAAACACACGCAAAAAAAAAGGTAAGCTCACCAAATAAACTCGTTTCCATTCCGTATCAACGAGGTGTGTGTCGTAAGGGCGTTTCGCTTTATTTTATTCGATTTAACTGAGTTGCAAAACAGTAATGGTACTATCTTACACGTACCCATATCAATAACACAACAGCGACGTAAGCTGTCAGCGAGAGAACGCGAGAAAAGGAAATATGTTATGAGCACACCGGCGCGTGCACATCGGTAAATGCTCTAAACCCCTCACCCATCCAGAAACCCTCCTTCCCGAATCAACCATCATTTTCACGCCCAAATCGGCGGTTACTCGATGAACAACGAAGAGAAAGGGAACCCGCCCGCCGCGGCGCGAGGAGGAGGGCGTACACGCGGCTCGTCGGCGCCGCCGAATCCTCGCGTCGCCGCGCGCGCTGCCACAAACTGCGCAAGCGCCGCCCGCGCGCACTCCTCGTCGCCACCGATGACGAAGGGACGATCCCTCGCGCCGGCTTCGCCCACCTCGTCCCCTTCCAAGCGGAACAAGGGCTCGTCGCCGCCGGGCCCTCGCGTCGCCGCGCGCTGTGCTACGCGGCGGGCAGTGGCGGCCCGCGCGCACTCGTCGTCGCCAAGGACGAAGAGACGATCCCTCGCGCCGGATTCGTCCACCTCGTCGCCTTCCACGAGCTCCCCGCTGCCGATGATCCCGCCATCAGAAGCTGTGTCGGCAGGAGAAGGATGGCGTGTTCGCTCCTCGTCGGCGCCCCCAGATTGTCGCGACGCCGCGCGTGGTGCTGAGCGGCGGGCAGGGGTGGCGACTGGCGAGCGCACGATCCTTGTCGGCGTCCTCGAAGAAGAGACGACCCCTTGCGCTGCCTTCGCCGACCTCGTCACCTCCGTCGCCGATGACCTCACCACCACCAGCTACGTCACGAGAGGGGTGGTGGAGGCGTACGCGCTCGTCGTTCGCGCCGCCGCATGCTCGCGACGGCGTGCGCGCTGATTCATGCCGGCGAGGGGCGGCTCGCTCGCGCTCTTTGGCACCACCCTCGATGAACGAAGGATTGCTCTCGATTTCGTCGACCTTCACAAGGAAGATGTGCAGCGCCTCACCGCCACCAACACCTCGTCAACTGGAGTGCCTCCCACCCTCTCTTCGTCGGCACCGGCAAGCTCGCTCACCTCGCTGCCGACCTCATCCGCTACGGGAGGCGGCAATGATGATCGCCTGCCGCTTACCTCTCCAGGGGCGCTGCTTGCTTCAACAACCATCTCTACGCCGGCGTTGACCAGCTCGCCCTGCTCAGAGCCACTATTGCCTCCTCTGCCACCCACAATTGGGGATTCTCTCACAGAATCGCCTACCAAATCCGCTACGGGAGGCGACCTTGCAATGTCGCTCGTAGCAGCAAGCACATCTTCGGCAACTCTGCCTCATCCAGCAACAGGCGCGATTGAAGAACATCTGCCAGTTTTGCGTTCTCCACCTGTACTGACTTGGAACCCCTTGAATATACCGTCCCCATTGTACCCTCTGCGTCATCAGCAAATGTCTGAAAGGGCCATTGAACTTGGTTGTTATCCTACAGCAGGCACATATGTGGTAAATGACAGGGTGAGACGGGATTTCAGACTTGATATTGAGGGATTGCATGAAGAGCTGTATCATGACAGTGATATCGATGAGTTCTACCATAGAGAATGGCGAGTACCAGGGGAATTTGACGAGGATCAGGATAGAATTTTTGACGTTGAGCAAGGGAGGGTAACTGAGTCGACAGGAGATACTGGTTTACTCAGGCACAGGTTGGGTAGGCAGATCAGCAGCAGTAGCAGCAGCAGTAGTGGTGGTGACAGTGGCCAAACTTTGATCAACAAGCTAGTGTATGATATCCATACTATGCTTATCAAAGATACTCAAAGGGCGAAGAGAATCCTAAATGAGGAGCGGGTACGTCGTGCTGATTCTGAATTTGACATTGATGAGAGGGAAAGAAAAGCATGCAATAGATGGAAACGGCTGGGTATACTTGCCATACTCCTATTGTTTTTTCATGGCGCGATCATTCTCATCACATGGAGGCTGTTGAAGGGAACTGAGCATGAAGGAAAAATTTTCACATATATTGCACTCTGTTGGTTCTGTTTCTTCCTTGTCTTTCAGCTCGGCAAGTTCGTGGTGGATAGTGTCTATGACTTTGTGCCTAGCAGAATGACAGAACTCTTCAACATGCTGTTACATGGCATTGCTTTTGCGGCGTATTATGCAGTGGAGCACATAAAAATTGGGGACGGACAACACGAAATCAAGTCAATAGCAGTTGCGCATACTGTGGCTTATCTCATCGAAATCATTGGTGCGGTTGCTATACAATACTTCTGCAAGGCGGATGTAGACATCAATCCGTCATGAGTTATAAAGGTATGGCTTCTTTGGTGTAAGGTAAAATGACTAGGGGTTTGAGAGTTCTTGGTCCGGAAAACATAGAACCGTTGTTAAATACATATGGAAACTAGGAAATGAGCGGTGCATATGGCAGGATCTCTTAAGAATGAAGCATTGTGGTGAAAAAAATTTCGTTAAAAAATCATGATTTACATTTTTGGAGTGGTTTTCTGTATATTAAACGTTTATACTATCAACTATGCAGAAAACAAGTAGGAAACGGGTGGCGCAATCTTGATAACACTCTTTTTGAATGCAGGTAGAAAGTGGTTCTGTCATCTGGAAGGAGGTGAAAGTTCATGAAAACTGGGTACTTAAGAGATCTCTGGTTCTTGGCCTGCCTTCACGTGTTGCTCTCCTTACAAGATGCTGAGTACAGTATGTCTGAAGATGTTGTACAAACTCCTTTTCTAATGATGGTCAGGCCAATTAGTTGATCTGATTTTTTGTGATGCTGTTAGTAACTACTGGTGCTGGAATTTTACTTCGATATTTTGCGGCTGTACTTGGGATGTCAACCCACCAGATAGTAAGCCAGCTTGCTAGTGCTTTGTCTTTGGTTTTGCCGTTCTAGACCTGATGATGAGATGAATGAAACTGTAGCCAACTTTCTTCTGCATTTTGTCTATGGTTTACTGTTCTATATCTCACGATGAGACGAAACCGACACCGTACTATCTTCCCTTTATATTGCAACATTGCAGAGATTAAACTTAATGTATGCTGTTTCTGGGTGTTATAATCTGGTAAAGATCAGCTATGATCTACCAGAAGCATTAACATCAAATGATCAAGAAGCTAGAATCTGGCGCAACCATTGGCACTTCACAGTTACTAACTACTGGAGTACTAGTGAATCCCAATTTACATTTAGAATGATCTAAGTTTCGAGTCGACATTTCTCAACATAAAAAGGAAGTTGGAATGCATCAAAGCATATATACAATCACAGCACACTTCTTGGGCTTAGCTACGAGGTCTTCTTGCAAAAGATTAGACCACCATTTCATTTTACGAATATGCTTTGCTGTTATCACTAAAAATGCCTCCAGTAGATCTCTACCATAAACAACGTCAAGAGATCAGCTAAACATTCTCACTAACGCCACCGTATTTTGAGAACTCCCACGCTCATGTATTGCTGCTTTTATGTCGATTTCGAACTTCATCAGAAAAGTTACTACTAAGCTGTTTGGATGCAATCGTTCAAGACATGCATGCCATTCTCACTCATCTGTTGCACCTCGGAAGGTGACAAAATCCGGATGCATCGGACACAGTTGATGAATTCCCTGTAAAGCAAGAGCACAAAGGGATGAATCTCTTAATATGCTGATCACGATAGGGAATAGGAAAAACTAATATGAAGACATCTGTACTTACTCCCATGGATCATCTCCGACAAGAAGAACATCATTTTCGTAGTCGACATATACAAGCTTCCACTCTGAACTGCCAGGATGCTCCAATTTCCCCTGGAGACCAAACATGCAAGCGATGGCTGACCTCAACTCATGGTAATTTCTAAACCCTGTAACGTCAATAGATCTTCCAACTGACCCTTGCTTTTGAACCTATTTATTAAAAATATATATATATATATATATATACAGTTAAGTTAGTATTTGGTGTCAAGAACATTTGACAAATGGTTACATCTTGACAGTCAAGTAGTATTAAACCTTTGTAAATGTCCGCACTGGTGGCTTCACCGGCTTCGTACTTCGATCAAGGTTGTACTCGGTTGCATCCATGCTGCAAGCTGATGTTCCCATGGAATTGGTATGAATCTCTGGCAAAGACAAGATTTGGGATTCTTTTAAATGTGGCAACTTTGAGTACATCCCTGTGTCGAATCCCCCAGTAGAAAGTGGTTGAGAGCATGAAGTGGTGTTGATGCTTCTGTGTGTAGATTCCATGTGAAGTCCACTTAAGTTTGCACTATGATTTCCACTCTCTTCAGAGAAGCTCATCTGTACCAACGAGTTAGATGTACTTGGCAAATTGCTTCCATCATGCTGGAGTTGGACCTCCAAATTTTGCATCTCGGGAGAAAGAAAAGTTAGTGAATTGAGGTCAGGGCTGGAGATGAATTCTTGTATGGAATTAGGAATGCAATCAGAAAGACATGAGGCCTGAAAAGTCTCCATGGTATCAGCCATTACTGTGGCAGGTATATCTGCGGATGAACTAAGGATGTGCTCTGACGCATCAACTGGATGAATTGCACTGGAGTCTTGGTAATATGAGGGCTGAGTCATCCAATCGAGACCATCAATGAACTGTGAAAAACACCCTTGGTTCGGAAATGAATTGACAGACTTTCCTCCATCAGGTGATTTTGATGATTCTACCTTTGGTGGCGATGGCGACAGCAGTTCATTTTGTTCAACCTGATGGCAATGTGGCTGCCCAGCAAAATTACCTTGAGTAAGTGCACCAGATGAATCTTCAACAACTCCACAGTTGACTTGTTCGCCACAGCTAACCAGTTTTGATTCCAAACCAACCTGCTGGTTGTCACAGGTCCATGAAGGGGCTGAAGAAAGGTCAGATTTCTCTGAAATGGTTTTGTGAGACATGCTCTTCTTACTCCTACGAGTCTTGCCTCTAGGCTCACCCTTACTGTTCTGCTCCGAAAGACTCCGACTTGGGTATGAATCTGTGGTTCTTGGATCCCTTGATGTAACATTCAATTTTGACTGAGAAATCGAATCAATGACAGGCTGGGCTTCAGAGCTTTCAAGATCACCATTCTGCAAATTAGCCATATGGAACTGGCGCTGGTCATCATCAGAAGGCAAGCTTTCTAGCTTTGTTGAACAAGCTGAAGTACTAATTGTTAAAGGAGGGATATAATTTTGCTTGACGTTTTGAATGATGCTAGCATCTGAGGACTGGTGATAACTATGGGGAATCCCAAGGTTTTGACCAGATTGATTGAGAAGCATGATAGCCAATTCTGATCCGACAGCTGGAATGTGCTGCAAATTACCATAGGGATTACCCTGAGCCCTTTGAAACGGTGACATATTTCCTGATCCAATTTCCAGCCCAGGAACTGAAATTGCAATATAGTAAGCCATACGTCAATATATACATGGCTATAGAGATATTTACATCATGTTGGATACATACCTCCATAACCAGGAAGACATTGCCGCTTTGAAGTCAAGGTTGAAGGAAAAGCAAGAGTGTTTTCTGGAGTTTCAATATCCCATATGCTCACCCGTTCAGGTCTTTCTCCGTACCCATGTTCATCCCATTCAACCTAGTAGCAATAAGTATATAAGGATCGCCCACACTATGCTAGACTGATTTATTTAGGTTTATTCAATGTTTTTGCAAGGAAAAGGTACCTGTAAGTTGCGCCATTTAGAATTGGGCCATCTCATGGGATCGTAGTCACTAATTCCCACGATTGTACCTGTGTATCTGTAAAACAAGACAATTTTGTTTACAATATTAATATCGAAATGCTTTTCCTGGTTGTACTTTTCAATAGGATACTTCACACTATATTCATCATATAACAACAGTTGATGACATTATTTTTCCAATGTCAAAAAAGTAAATTAATAGTTTTAAGTTCTTTCTACTTTTAAAGCAGCATCTTTTACATAGTTATAACATCAAGGGAAAAAAATCCATAGCATAAAAATCTGAAACAGAAAAAGAAAGAGCATGTAAAATTATGAACAAAAAATTTCCAAAATGTGGACAAACCTGCGCTTGCTTGACTCCTCAGTCTCAAACATCATCGCAAATCTCATTCCAACTGATGGTTGCATATATGTTGCCTTGTTGTACCTTGCGACAGGGATTACAAATGGCGAAGGGCTTGTCCTAAGGAGATTCCAAGAATGAACGAATGCTCACCAGAAAAGAAAAACATATTAAACAGGATGTATAAGGCAAATAAATTTCTCTACCTAGGATTGTAGTAGATCGTAAATGAACTACCGCTCGATGCTGCATGAGCTGCAGCAGCAAGAACGCCTATATGCATGCTATCTGTAGATAGAACAGAAGATGACAATGTTGTCTGTTGTCGCGTGGTCCGCCTAACACCCAAGAGAAGTTGTGACTTCTCATCCCTGCAATCAGGAACTTTTGTCAAGAATGGCATTTTCAATCGCATATTTGTGGAGAGAAAAATACTATAATATACAAACTGCTTTCAGTCCGGGTGAATAAAAAGTGTGGCGTCCTATAGCAGTTATTTCCACATTAAAGAACTGACAAGGGAGCATAAATTATTAGGAATTAACTTATATTTTGTAGAGATTTTAATATTCTAAAATGTTGAATATGTATATATTGGTTAAAACTAAATAGATACCGGGCCCAGGAAAGTCTATAGTTAGTGATGAACATTTATCTAAAAAAAGAGCAATAGAGCATGTAACATAAGCAGTTTTGTGGCATTTTAATGCATGAATTATTGGCGTAGTTCATATGGATAATTACGGACAGTGACATAGGGTTTAGCATCAAAAGGCTATACAATCTCAGATTTTAATTTTCAGATAGCACACACAGTAAAAAAGACTTGATGGTTTTTATGCAATTTAGCTCACCTGATAAATAAGACAGAGTCCCCTGCTTTAAGACGTTTTGCCCCAACAAAGAGGCTCCACCCAGTTGTTAGAAGATGTCGTTTTGGCTGTCCTGGAAGGAACAGGAAAAGTACTTTTAGGAGCCAGGAGCACAACAAGCATATTATTATGTACTATCAATGAACAAGACAGATAAAATACAAATACTGTTTGACCCTACCACGATAAATGTGACGGAATGTCCACATGTTATCATGCAAATCTCGAACAATAAGTTCCTGATTAGGAGGTTGCATTGAGTAATCCTGTTGGTAACAAAACTTAAACCTATGAGCTGAAGCACTTTTCACAAAAGCAAACTATCACGCAAACAAAATGTATATAAAAGCCTATACCAGTTGTGGGAACAACTTCTCTGCAGCCCTTCGTGGCACTGAGAAACCACCATGTGTACTTGTATCACTTGCTGTTAAATTCTTGCAGAAATATTCAGTGGGGTGCTTGCTTTTGGTGTAAGTACCAAGAGTTGGAATAGGGAATACATCCGTTTCCTGAAATGCGCAGCAGCAATAGATATTCATTTTACAATCCAACTATTATTTGTTGCACAAAAATGTGAGTTCAGTGGCCTCTGATTTTTTGTTTCTCTGATTTCATTTCATGCATTTCAATAAAGACTTATGTTTACATTTTAATGAAATCAAGTATAAATATGCAACAGTTAGTATACAATGCAGCAGAGTAACATCATTACTTACAGAATTTACTGGCTGAAGGGTCATCTGCGCATAGACTTCATCAGTGTCTTTGTCAGCCTGTGCAATACAAACAGTCAAGCACAACCCAAGGAAATCACATTTGGCCACGAATATATTTGTAATTGAATTTCTTGCACTCACATGCAAAGTGATGTTATGAACTTGACACAGCAACTGAGATGGCAGGTTTGGGTAGTTCGGAATGCGAGAATTTGGAATCTTTCTAGTTGTTGCTGCAACCTGGAAGAGAAACACTTCCGCAATGATCATTTGCAGATCTAGCAATCCCTAAGCTAAAGTTATTGAGCATTTTAATCTGACCAAATTATGGTCTACGGTTACAGCATTTCTACACGAGATTAACTGAACAATTTGCGGATAATCAGTAATAAGATTTTGACCTGTTCACTGTGCCCTTGGGGGAAGTAGTACACGAGGCTCCCTCGCTGAGGCAAGCACACGAGCGGCCCTGCACACGCGTGCCAGAGCTCCGAGTTGATCACCTTCTTGGCACCTGGATGAAGAACGGACACCACTCGCATCAACAATGTCGAAAAAATGAGACGAATTTGTCGTGCAGTGCTACATCAACAAGCAGCAGAATCTGACTGGAAGTCTGAAACACTTACCCTGCGTTTCTCCCAGAAGCTGCATTTCGTCGAGCAGGGCAGCGGCGTTTCTCAAAACACCCGACTTGGCCTTCTCCTGTGAGGACGCCATGTCTCCAAGAAATCCAAAGCCAAGCTAGCTAAAGAATAACTGCAATCTGAATGCCAAGATGCTAATGAAACCTCAATTCCAGGATCCAGAGTGCTAAGCGAGCAGCTTAGCAAACTTCACCATCGACCAAATGTCAGAAATGCCTGCATGCCATTGCAACAAAGGAAGAGGGTATAATATCATACTACAATGTGTGAGTAGCAGCCAAAGTGGAGAGCCAAAACAAAAGAGCAGCAGTTCATGGAGAAGGAAGGTTTAAAATGCATTGGCTAGCTCCTACAGTTACACTAGAGCTTGGTGTTGGGTCCCCATGGCGGCCAAAACCACCACTTCCCTTTCCCAAGAAAGCAGGCGGCTTTTGTGTTTTTACGCCACACCGCGCATGTCTCTAGGACTAGTAGTAGAATCTACGCGGAGAGTAGTTAATGGCACCACGAAACTCAGCAACGTGCTCGGCGAAATGCCACCTGGAATCCAACCTCTGTCCTGCGAGCAGCAGCTCCAACCATTGCCTATGAACAAGGGAACAGAAACGCCATCTCTCTAGCATCACTAGTACCAGTCCTACTCCAGGTGACCCAGGCAAAAGTGTACACATTGTGCCATTGTCATTTGTCACAAGACAAGAAGGCTCAAGACTATGATCGTGATCTCAAGAACGAGCAATGGAGGATGGAACGAACACCCAGGATCATCACCAGAGCAATCACAAAATTAAAATGGCTGGTAGTACTAAGAATGAGCCTGAGAGACAAACATGCCAAGAGCAGAGCTCACTCACCTCCTGAGATAGAGAGGAGAAGCTGAAGCCGCAATGGCAATGGCGCCCAAGAATGTCTCCAGGAGCGCAAGCAACTGAGCAAATGAAGTGTAAAGAAGGCACTTGCACACACCCGAAGTATAAAAAAGAAGCAGCAGCAGCAGCAAGTGCCAAACGCGCAACGCCAGCAAGAGCAAAGGCAAAGCGGTGTGCAAGCAAGCAAAGCTCTCTCGTGCTTGGCCCGGCTGCACGCGAGGGGGTAGACGAGTATAGGAGTAGTAGGATGGGGGCAGTAGATGGCAATGATACGGAGGATGGTGGTCGTGCTCCCCCTTTGCGCCTTTTGCCTCCGTTTTGTTCTCTCTCTTCTCTTGGCTTGGCAGTTGGCAGGCTCGCAGCCGCTGCTGCTGCTGCAGTGTGAAGCTGCTGACTGCGGCTGCTTTGGGCGAAAGATGCCGACCTTTCGAGGGGAGAAGCCATGATTCCTCATTTGCGCAGGCTCGCTGCGTGTCGTGGCTCGCTAATCTCTTCTCTCTCATCTAGTCCTCTCTCCTCGCTCACTCTCTTTTTTTCTTGCTGCGTCGTCGTCGTCAGTCTATCCCTTTTTGCCACCGCTTCTCTTTTCCATGGTGATCCCCCACCTGCCAGCGCGCTCAGGCGTACGCACTGTCCTCGTGTCCATCCAAACACGACGCGCCACATCTGCCATGCCATGCGACACGCCGAGAGCTTCTGCTTCGGTCTCGTTAATTTTCTCGTGCACGCGGCCACAGCCACCAAACTAGCAAAAACAACGTACTTCACTAACCACTATCTTCTCTGTTTTCTCTAGTAGCGGATTAATTAACGTGTGTTGGAACTAGCTGTGTAAATAACATTTCAATAGCAGCAACTTCAACTTCAACCGGTAGATCGATGGATCGAAGACATGGCATACTTGGCCTCGAAAGGTAAAAAAACGCTACACCAATAATGAGATTCCCGCGCGCGGTTTGCTTTTCGCTGTTGACGATAAAAAGTCACTTTTTTTCCTTTCTTCTTACCCCAGTATCAACACGAGGAATCATGCAAATCATCGCTGTGGCGTCCGATGACCTACTCCTGCTAGCCTGCTATACGATCGATCGAGTGAACTGAAGTGTTTGTAGCTCACCACAAATCATTTCGTTTTCTTCATGCTTTTTGCACCGGTTGGGCAAAAGGCCCGTTTACATTTTGCAAAAAGGCAATGCGTTTACATGCATCCAAGGCATGCCGTCACAAAAGCGCGCAATTAGTACGAAAGGAAGTCGTGCGACGACTTTCGCAATGTGAGTTCAAAATCTGAATTTATCCAAAAGCAATCTCAGTTCTAGCCTTTGAATTTTTACCCAAAAGTATATTTCTAAGAACCCTCTTGGTTGTGCATTTGCACAATGTACATCAGCCAGAGATGGCAATGAGTTCAGTCAGGCACGGGCGGACCAAGACCTAGCTCGATTCATATTCATAAATAATGGCGGATCTAGAATTTTTTTTTAAGCCTGGACAAGCTTAACGGCATAAAAAATATTAAATGATAAGCTACTACTGCGGTATGTGAGAAAAAATGATACTGAGTTCTATAGTGGGAGGAAAATAATTGCACTGGATTATCTGAAATGATGAATTATGACTTGCGTGTAGACTATATGGCTTGTATTATCTTTGGAAGGAAAATATGATGATAGCTAGAGAGCTATATCATTTCACTAGTTTGTTTGGCTGATCGATTGAGACATCCATTAGAACCAACTGATTTTAAAATCTAAATGGAAGTACTAGTACTGCATCCGGTCAAATTTTACTGATAAAGAAGTACTAGACGGCGTTGTACCGATACGAGGATATATTGGCCAGTTTAAGTTTATTTTGCCCCTCCAATCCTAGAACGACCACTAAATTGAGACAAAGGGAGCAGTTCATATTTGATTTTTTTTTAACTCAAAGAAAAAAATCAAACAGCCTGTGCTCTCAACCTGGCACTAGTTTATAAACCGGTCTGTTTCGTAAACCCTGGCGTAGAGTACACAATCACAATTCAACGGTCAGGCTCACGAGGCAGCAGGAATCCTGTGCTGAACACCACTGATTCACTTGCTGATTTCAGCCGAGCCGAGCAGCTGAAAAGACCAGGACGCGGCTGCCACACATGCACATGCACACACACACATCGATCGCGTCGATGGATGGATGCACCCGCCCGCCGCGCCGCGCGGCGCATGGAATCCGATTCCGATCCATATCTTGTCTCGGGCAGGAAGCCCGAGCCGGACACACACACACACACACGCATGCACACGTACGTACACGCACGTTAGGCGCACGCAGAGTTTCGCAGGGAGAGAGGCAAAATCACATCACATGGCGCAACAACAAACGCACGCGTCGACGCAGGGCCGTCGTGTTGTGCATCACCCATGGCGTCGACGGATTGATCAACCATAGATGCGCCAAAATTAAGACGTCTTCCAGGATGATACAGACTGCAGTGCCTGCCCTGCGCGTATGTACGTTCGTACGGATCCTGCTTGACCAAGCAGTACACACAGACAGGTTTTCCAAGCAAGCTTGACTACACGCCATTGCAATGCAGGCCTGATTTTTTTGCGTACCCGTCCAAATGTTTCCGAATACGGCCCGAAACTGTTTCTGTGTAGTCGTGTACAATGGCCGTCCGATTCAGCATCCAACGGCTCGGCGTCGTCGTCGTCGGGATGAGAGGATTTTTGGTCGAGGCCGGAGACGACGACAACGATTGAACGATGACGAGGAAGAAAACGGTGGAGTGTGCAGTGTACTGTATGTACAGAGGTGGGGCCGGGATGGCGGGGGCAGCGGGAGACAGAATCCCGGGAATGTTGCGTGTGTAGGGCCCAAGCCACGCCACCCGGGAGACAGGACGTGTCACATGACGTCACCGTCAGAGGGAATCAAAAGCAGCGGCTAGCTCCCCCCACTAATCATGGTACAACCTCGCAGGCCTTTTCACCACCACGCCTCGCTATTCGCATGCGAATTGCAGCGGAGTGCCACACCACCCAACCACAACTACTGTTTAGCTCACTTGGCCAGAAAATCAGAAATGCGCTGCACGGCGCAAACTGCAATTAACCCCACCAAGGGCTCCTTTGGAACAAATGTATTTTAAAGAATTTATGGATGATACAAATTCTTAGAATTTGTCCTTTATAGGGTCACTTGGATCGTAGGAATAGGCTGTTAAAATTCCTATGGATTAGCTTCGTATTCCTTCATTCCATTAGAAAAAAACGAGCTCATACTTTAGTGTTGTATCTTCTTTGATAAGCCCAATACACTTTCTTTATTTGCCTCTAGTTTCTCTCTAAGATAACGATTCCTTCAAAGTTCATGTGTTCATTTACACTGAACTATCTAAACATGTCAATCTAGTATTCGTGTGTTTTAAAACCTTGTGGAATTGCACACAACATTACATTCTAATCCTGTATTTTTTTCTGTTTCTATAATTTAAAAATCTTGTTTTCCAAATAACCCTGAACAGGTCTGAACAGGTATTTTGCTTGTTCAGGACCAGTATTGACCAGTATTACTGGTAGTACAAGAGTACAGTGTATCCCCAGCTTTACCTCCAAAAAATACAGTATGTCAAAGCATGTACCGAGAGGATTCTTACAGGTGTTGTGTTGTCATCTCAAGTAGCAAACGCGGAGGAGAGTATAACGTGGAGTATGGTGCGCCATGCCGCTATGTACAGAAGTACTGTACCAGTAGATACAGTGGAGTACTAGCTAGTGTGCCATGCGTTTCTGTGGAGTGAATGCTGGGCACAGTGGCGGCGCGTGCGTGTTTGATGGTGAGCCCAAACCTTTCGCTTCCCGTGTTCCGTCCGTACCTCCCTCCGTCAAAAAGCTTAGCCAGCCATATGGATCGGTTTCTGCATGCCACGATACACACTTTGCTGAAACTACCTCAAATTGCGGCCTACTACTACCTCACCTAAGCTATAGCCTACGCATGCAACAGTAGCATCAATGAGCCACACCATTCTCTTCTGCCACCCGCTTTTGCTTTGCAAGCTCATCCAATACGTAGCACGTACTTGACCCTCAGAGCTTATAATAACAAATTAACAACACAAGAAATCGAAATGTGCTGTGTTGTTTCTGAACTAGTACCCACATATGAAAATGTTACTTTTGCAGAAAGAAGATTTTCTTTCACGATTACACATTTCGTCCATCTGCTCCTCGAACATAGCCACGCATTGGAAAGAAACTCACATGAGCAGCAGGCGAATCACGATGTCATTTTGTGCAAAGAAACGTAAAAAGAACTCTACGCGTACGTGTTCACACGTACTGCTAGTGTATCTGTACGTATCTACCGGCCAGCCGGATGGATCTAAGCGTGGAGAATCGTGAAGAAAACAAAGGATAATAACACCGGCAGTTTCACGGCGAGAAAAGCATGTTGTTGTACTACCACGCACTAATGATGGCTGACGAGGGTTAGCTAGGCTCGTCAAGCGCTGAGCTCCAACCATTTTGTCACGCAGAAAAGACGTGCCAGGGGAATAAACAAAAAACAATCCGTAGTTAACCCTTGGAATCTTGCACATGATTAGACGGCAGCCTGCGTGCCCGCTTACCATGAGACGGTGCAGTAGATTTGATTTGACACGAGGCGATGAGCCGATGGATCCGTTATTATACGACCTGGAATGGAATAACCACCGGGTAGAACGCCCCCAAAACACCGGTGGATTCCATCCATATGGCCACGAGAGCAGCTGCGCGAAAAGTGAAAGGAAAGCGTCCGGTGAGGAGGCGAGCGAAAAGAGCTCCGGCTTTTTTGACCACGTCGTCGCCGTGAGTGGGGAGGAGGACGGACGGCGCGTGCTACGGCTGTCGCCACATGCGCGCGGCGAGGCGTGGGTGTACGTTGGGCGGCCTAGCGCTGTACTCCGCGCGCAGTAGTAGAGCGCGGATGGGTCTCGTAGTCCGCGAACGGCGGAGGACGGCGAGGATGGGGTTGGGCGCGGGGGCCGAGGAGCACGCGGCTGCGTACGGTACACACGGGTAAAAGGTGCGCGCGCCGCGCCCGCGCGACGGGGTGATCATTCGTTTGGATGGATGTGTGGATAGAGGGGGGACGGACGAGCCGGCCGTCTGCCCGGTGTGGTGGTGCCGCGCACGGATGTGACGCGTGCTTTTCCGCGACCTCGCGCTCGGCTCGCCTGATTGAACTTTGTTGGTTTCTCGTGAGCCCATGTCTGTGCTTGACTGCCTGGACATACGATACGAGTATATACTCCGGAGTATGCTGTTACTGTGTTGCTGTACGCACATGTTTTGAAACGGACTCCGTCTGTCTGTGCAGTGGTGAGTATTGAGATTCCTTACTTCAATTTACGAGAGACTGTAGCTTCCTACTTTCCTAGTACTACTATGTTCGCTAGTTTGACCTTATGGGTTGTGGCACTATGAGATCACTAGTAAACCATGTAGATAGGGAGATGAACTCGGAAGTATAGCAGTGAAAATGATCATAAATCTCTACACCAATCAGCTAGCGAATAGTACTACTCCAGTGAGTTCAAATAAAGATGACGCTACTACTACAAGAGGAGGGGGAGGACATGACAGATAAGCAGTTAACAGAGTGAATTTACTCGGCCTTAATTGTTGGGCCTATTTGGCGGCCTGCTTGATCCAAGTTGCGCCATGTGGGCCTCCCATGCATATTCCAAATCACCCTTGTTTTTTAGTGGACCTTTGAATTTCGATGGAGTAGTTTTGTACGGATCACATTCAACTGTTCAAATATTTTTCCAGTCAAAAAAGAAAACTGTTCAAATATTCTTGCGTTAGTCAAATATCAGCGACGTATACAGTAGGCCTACAGTACAAATCCACCGATCATATGAACAAGCATGTGCGATACTGCTCAGATTACTCCAAAGTCCAACACGGAACTGCTGTAGCTAGAACTGGCACCACATCACATGATTCAACTTCCCAATGGCGATTTTTCGTTCGTCAGCAGTTCGCATGTTATCTTTTGTGTGGCCTCGTCAGCTCGCTTTGTCTGCTAACTCAGGCCAACAACCGCGGTGAGCTGGAATAGACGTAGCAGTTGTTGCGACTCACCAAACTTCTTCAAGACTTCACCAAATCATCGCGCGTAGGACGAAACGAAAACGAAGCGCCGAGGAACACACATTCTACGCGCCGCGCTCAACCTCTCACCTGCTTTAGTCGCTCTCACCAGTCGCCACTGATTTTTCTTTGAATTTTGGATGACTCCGCTACTGAATGAACCAATCATGAAGGCTGAAACTTCAGAGAAATTAAGAAACTAAAAGTCTTCTTCCAGCTGCTGCAGTTCCGTAATACTTTTACTGTGCTATGGATAATGGATCAATGCACCTACCATGGCAACTTTTTTCCCTGATCTGGATACATTGCGATTGATTTTTCCTTACTACTGAACGTAGTGCTGATAAGAAGATCTGACTATGTGAGCTGCGGATTTCATTGAAGCCAACAATATACGAAATGCAAAATCAAGCTAGAACTTTGACTTCTTACAAAGAAGCAAGTAATTTGACTGAGAAATGGTTGGTGTAGCGCGATATGACCATATGAGAAATTCCTAACCTGTCCAACATACTTACATACATGACCCGAGGAATTAACTATAAAATGGCCATGCATATACAGATAAGTATGTCAAATTCCTGAAACAGAGCAAACAGCCTTTTTAGTGACCTATCCCTTGTCAAATTCCTGAAACAGTAGGGTTCGATTCACTTGGTGTTTCGAGAAAATAATGCATGGTTCTGTCCCTATATCCAATCCCGAGTTTCCGACTCCGACTTTGAAACAAATTAGCTTATGGTAGCGATAATGCACTTGCAGGAGTACACTATGATGAAAGAGTTTTGCACATGCCAGTGAGCTAGAAAATTCCCATAACTTACCCATCTAAATCTAAAATACCCGATATTCTATATATATAAAAAGAACCCAAGTAACTTAAATTCAAAAGCTACCCTTCAAATAAAAGAGAATCTCCCTCTTAACTGTAATCTTTACTAAACAATCTTCGGAATACTTATATTTAGTAATAGAGGGGTAACCCACAGTTAATCCTAAGTCCTAACTTCTTTCCTGCTTCCTGAGTAAGAGCCACTTCACCCCCATCAATCCAAGTTGCTGTCTTTCCTCTCCCATGCAAGTAGCCAAACATCATTACTATACGCCATGTCACGCACCAACCAGTGGTTCTTGTTCCAAATAAGTTATAAACAAGTGAGAATTATGAAATTAACACATTGGATGAAGAATGGTCAGAACTAACACTTTTATAAACATATAGGGGTATATCCTAACTTGTAATTTATTCACTAATAAAATATGTGAGGAATTTCCAGCAAAAAAAATGATGGCATGCATTTCTTAAAAAAAAAAGGTGATAAGCATGGCCGAATCGACAAGAGGCAGAGAAAAAAGCTATAGATAATGGATGGCCCAAATGGAAGGATTGATAAACATTATGTGAAAGCATTCAAATCATGGTGGTCTATTTCGAAACTTAATAAAAAATGTAGAGTACTATGCAGTTTACTCTTAACTAACATGGTGGCCTGCACAGACTGCGCGGCTAGCTTTGCTACAAATTCAAATTTTTTGTCATTTATAAACTGTATTTCTATGTGGACTCTAATACCTCTTTAAATAATCCTTATTTTCTATTCCAAATTTTAGTTTTCTTTAAATTGTATTTGTGTATGGACTCCAAACTCTCTTTTATTATTTCTTATTTGTTAATTTTGATTTTTGATTATTTCTAAATTATATTTGTATATAGATTCTTAGAGTCTCTTTAAATATGTTTTGTTTTTAATCCCTAATTTAGTAATTTATAAACTATATTTGTGTATAGACGCTAGGCTCTCTTTTAATATTCTTTTTTTAAATTTCAAATTTTGGTTATTTTAATTTGTATTTGTGTATATGGAATATAGGGACCCTAGAGCTCCTTAAAATATTCCATTTTTTATTTCGAAATTAAATTGTACTCCATTTATTTTTTTTCTAAGTTCAATTTTGTGTAGTATTTATATTTTTTTCTAAGTTCTATTTATTTGTAAATTGTATTTTCATATAGTCTATTGAGTCTTTTTAAAAAAAAATCCAATTTTTACTATATTGTATTTCTATATGGACTCTAAACTCTTATGTCAACATACCTTTTTTTAATTCTGAATTTTAATAATTTGTAAATTGTATTTCTATAAGGACTTTATACTTTTATTTCTATGTTGCATATTTTAAATTCTTAATTTTAGTTTTTGCTAAATTTTATTAATATATGGATTATAGAGTTTCTTTTAATATTTTACATTTTAATTCCAAAATTATATTATATTTCTATATGGTCTCTGTTTATCTTTTTCTTGATTAACGTTGGAATTGAATGTGAAGGCTCGTTTTTCTATTACTAATAGATTTGTTAACATTGCCACCTCCTACTAACCAAGAAATATCGCCTCGCGAGAGGCAATGACAAGTCCTCGCATTAGTTATAAGGTGCTCCTATACTTATGTCGGCGGAAAATTGGCTGAAAATCTGTCAGAAAAGTAGCCATAGGTTTAAAATTCAACGGATGTAATAAAACGGATGGAGGTTGGAACTAGTACTGTCAACATAATTTTCACTCGATCTCTTTACTCTAATCCTCAGGCTAATTTGCTGCACCACAACACGTCATAATTACAATGTAAAGTATAACTATAGTGTATTTATACTATTATTACAATATAATATAGTGTATTTATATTTTATGTATAATGTAATTATCATTAAACCACAATATAATTTTTATATGATTGTGTTAAAAAAAAGGCTTCCAGGTGCAACCATGCAGAAGGCTGTATGCAGCATTATATCATGTCATGCAGCGATGGAAGTCTACAGCTTTAACGGCCCATCCAGCTTTCCATCTGTCAATACTATGAATTTCAGCATCAACGCAACGGATTAAAATTTGACCGAAATCAACAAAATAAAAAAAATGTGTCGCCACATTTAAACGTGTTAGGCCCGTCGTGAGAGCTACTGTCGGGCCTATCACCATCGTCTCCCGCATCCTCCTATCGTCCTCCTCTTGATTTGCTTGTCCTTCTCTTCGTTGGCTCATTGCTGTTCCCGCCGGAGATGTCGGAGTCGGCTAGCTCCCGTCGATCGTCGAGGTTCACGTACGTGCACACGAGAAATACGACGGTTAGGATCGATGAACAGATAAGAGGCCACCACCGCGCGCGCGCTATCCGCCACGCCACCCTGTCCGCCCCCCGGAAATACCCTTGGCTGGTGAAAATCTCCGTGCAACCGCGGTTATCCGATACTCCCGTAACGGCGTAAACCCCGAGATTTGGATGCTTCTCCGTGGGATGACAAGCGCGCCCATGGCCATGCATGCAACAATGTTTCGTTTTCGACGTCATGGAGGCCTCAACTGGAGTACGTTAATTTGCAAACACATGTGCCTAGCAATTTTGGAGATGCGCTGAGAAAAACTCCCAACGGCATTCGGATTTTTTTGGTTACAGCGTTCGGTAATGTAGCTCTCTTTGTTGATAAGCATTTTTAGAACTTAGGGGTATATATACCTATGTTTTGCATGCGGCCCAAATAGTTATATAAAAATTTAAAAAAATTTGGTTAGAAGTATAATGATAATATAAGTTAGCTCACAAACATGCAACTTTAAATTTAACCTACATTTGGACATATAAAAATAACAAAATTTGACACTGCACAGTATAGATATAATTTGTTATTTTAGTTTCTTCAAATAGAGGTCAAATTTGAAGTTGCATGTTTGTGAGCTAACTTATATTATCATAACACATCTAACCAATTTTTTTTAAAATTTTTATATAACTATTTGGGCCGTATGCAAAACATAGTGTATATACCTCTAAGTTCTAAAATGATTTTCCATGACAGATTTTTGTTATTTTAGTTTCTCCAGGCGATTTCCATGACAGATCACCCATTCTTCGGTTTTCACGAACGGCAATTATATCAGAAGATTTATATATACCCGCCGAAAAAAAAAATCAACGGTGGCATTCGGAGATGGCGTGGGTACGTGAGCCCTCCTGATTGCTGGTGGACTGGTGGCCGTCCTCAGGTCGTCGTCCTGCAGCACACGTTGGTTGTGTGGCTCACGCGCCGCTGATCGATCGGCAACCCGGATCCCATCCGGGCATATCCAAATGCGTATACTCACCACATGGCCGTGACCGCAACCATCTGGTGGTGATGAATAGATGATCGATGGTGGAGATGAATAGATGACGCCTCCCGCACGCAGTCCCGCGGTCCCGCCCATCCATCGCCGTTGAAATTGCCAGCGACATTCATTTTGTGCCCTTGCGGACCTCATGTTATTTGTTTAGTACGATTGGATGTACGTACGTAGCTTGAACACACGGGCACACGGCCCTACGCTGAACGCGAACACATGCGTGCATAATTAACACGTCCAGTCTTCAATCTCAAAAAATAAGTTGAGGCCCAAACAACCCTACAGATAATTAATTAATATAAGTACATACATGGATGCCTAAACTGGAGTAATATACCCCCTCTTTATCTAAATGTTTAACACATTTGATTTTCTGACACACGTTTGATCATTTGTCCTATTCAAAAATATTTTTAAAATAAATAAAAATATAGTTAAGCATAAAATTATATTTAAAAATAAATCAAATGATAGAAAAATAATTAATATTTACGTAAAAATTTTAAATAAAGCGAACGGTTAAACATATTTAACGGCGTTAAAATTTAGGGAAGGAGGGAATACTAGTATAATTAGGCATGCTGTTCGAGCCTCGCAAACATTACCGAAGACGTCTCGTCATTTTGTGCAGATTACCACGTGCATATATGACCAGCATATTCCAGCGTCCCTGATTCTAAACTCAATCCCCTGCTATATATAGGGCTGAGCACCATCGAGAAAAATGCACAAACAATTGTACACTTGGACACCACCACATCGACCAAGCAGTTCGATCAAGAACGTAGTCACCATCAGTCCATCACCATAACATTTAATTTTCCAACATGAAGATCACCGTGCACTCTTCCAAGGCGGTCAAGCCGGACTACGCCGCCGTCGGCGTGGACACTCCGGGCACCACCAGCGACGTCGTGCCGCTCACCGTGTTCGACAAGGCCAACTTCGACACGTACATCTCGGTGATCTACGCATTCCGCCCGCCGGCGCCGTCCAACGCCGTCCTCGAGGCCGGCCTCGCCAAGGCGCTGGTCGAATACCGCGAATGGGCGGGGCGTCTCGGCGTCGACGGCGACGGCAACCGCGCCATCCTTCTCAACGACGCCGGCGCGCGGTTCGTCGAGGCGACGGCCGACGTCACCCTCGACAGCGTGATGCCACTGAAGCCGACGCCACAGGTGCTGAGCCTTCACCCGAGCGGCGACGACGGCACGGTGGAGGAGCTGATGCTCATCCAGGTGACCCGTTTCGCGTGCGGGTCCCTCGTCGTGGGCTTCACCACGCAGCACATCGTCGCCGACGGCCGCGCCACCAACAACTTCTTCCTCGCGTGGAGCCAGGCCACCCGCGGCGCCGCCTTTGACCCGGTCCCCGTCCACGACCGCGTCTCCTTCTTCACCCCCCGCGACACGCCCAAAATCGAGTTCGAGCACCGCGGCGTGGAGTTCAAACCTTCAGATCAGGTTGACAGTGACGGAGATGGCGCCGAACGTGCCGGCGATGACGAGGACGAGGTGGTGATAAACAAGGTGCATTTGAGCCGGGAGTTCATCACGAAGCTCAAGGCGCAGGCGTCGTCAGGCGCGCACCGGCCGTACAGCACGCTGCAGTGCGTGGTGGCGCACCTGTGGCGGTGCATGACGAAGGCGCGTGGGCTCGACGTGCACGAGTCCACCAGCGTGAGCATTGCCGTGGACGGTCGCGCGCGGATGAGCCCGCCCGTGCCGGACGGCTACACGGGGAACGTCGTGCTCTGGGCAAGGCCGACCGCGACGGCGGGCGACCTCGTGACCAAGCCGCTCAAGCACGCGGTGGAGCTCATCAACCGGGAGGTGAACCGGATCAACGACGGCTACTTCAAGTCGTTCGTCGATTTTGCCAACTCCGGCGTCGTGGAGAAGGAGCGGCTCGTGGCGTCGGCCGACCCGGCGGAGATGGTGCTGAGCCCCAACATCGAGGTGGACAGTTGGCTGCGGATTCCGTTCTATGACCTTGATTTCGGCGGCGGGAAGCCATTCTTCTTCATGCCCAGCTACCTGCCGGTGGAGGGTTTGCTCATCCTGCTGCCGTCTTTCTTCGGCGACGGGAGCGTTGACGCCTACGTTCCTCTGTTCAGCCGTGACATGGACGTTTTCAAGAACTGCTGCTACTCTTTCGACCAAGACCAAACTATTATTAGCTCTGCATGAGTTTATCTTAAAAAAAAGGGGATTTGCTAAAAAAAGACCTGCATTTTTTTTCTTCTAACGAGGGCTAATCGCTGGTTTTGTCCCAAAAGAATCTGCTGGCTTCACTTGATTGAGACTAGCTGGATCGCTTTTTACTTAGTGTTCGTTTGGAGTTATTGTTGGTTAAATTATAAATTATTTGTTCTGATCTGCCAAAGCGAGGTAATAAAAGACATCTTTTGTCTGCAAAGTTCTAAATTATTGTACTCCAGTCGATTGCTTTCAAGCTTGTTTTTCCTAAAGGAAAACGTTGTTTTGTGCCGTTGTGGCGAGTTGGACACCCTGTTGCGTCCTGGTCTCTTGGAAGAAGTGTTTTATCGTGCTATTCTACTGGTAAAAAGAATCAAGCTGACCATTAGTATTTTCTAATGTCAAATTATACTATTGCTTCAACTATTTTCTCTACTACCGCATAATACTATAGTACTATAGTACTTCCTCCGTCCTTAAATATAAGATGTATTTTAATTATACATTGTCTACAATATTTTACTTTGAACATTAATTTATTCAATAAAAAATTGTCAAAAAATATAAAATTATATTATATGAAAACATATTCGAATACAAATCTAATGATGTCACATATATAACACTAAACATCAATATCACTAGTTTAACTATTAGTCAAAACTTTATAATATTGACTTTGCGAAAAACAAGTACGTCTTATATTAAAGGACGGAAGGAGTAAGTATAAGTAATAAATTAACGGTTTATCGAGATCGCTTCGGCAAATAATAATACTTTGTAGTAGTAGTAGTAGTTCTTCTATTAACCATATAGAACACCGTGAAGTTACTCAATTTGAAAACATTTTAACACCAATCGCTCAACCAGTTTCATTTCTCTAGGGGCCTAAATCTTACATATATGAACCTGCATCTTTATCATTTTTATTCACTCTCAACTCTCAATGACAATTCTTTTTTTTGAAAGGTCACCGGGGGGAGAGGATCCCCACCTGAATCTTTCATTGATTTAGGAAGTTGAAGCAAAGTTTACATATGACAATAGAGGGGGTACAGTGAAAAGATTACAGATTATTCAAAGCTCTTAGAAGATAATTTCGCCATCGCTGCGTAAGGTGCCTTTTGTCTTCCTTGAAACGTTCTGTCCACAGAGTTAGATCCTGAACACATTCTTCAATTACCCTCTGAATAGACGGCACGAGGCCACGGAAGACGACGTCATGCCGATGAAGCCATAGGCGCCACAGGCAGAGTAGGATGAAATTGTTCACCTCAGCTTTTGGCAAGGAGGGGGGAGGCTCAGTGACAATTCTGACCTCAAGATATTACCTGGGCCATTGGAATTGGGCCTGGATGACGGCCGGGATTTGTCCTACCAACTGGGCTCTTGGAATGCGATGAATTAAAGAAAAAGAAAAGTCTAAACAACCATGTGGATCGAACAGTACGTCAGAACGTGCAGGCAAGATGCATCTGCGAGCAAAACTAGCTGAGTTCAGGTAGTACGTAGCAGCAGTTCTTGAATGTGTCCATGTCGCGACTGAATAGCGGCACGTAGGCATCCACACTCCCGTCGCCGGAGAACGACGGCAAGAGGATGAGAAGGCCCTCCACCGGCAGGTAGCTCGGCGTGAACAAGAACGGCTGGCCACTGCCGAAATCAAGCTCATAGAACGGGATACGCAGCCAGCTGTCCACCTCGATGTTCGGGCTCAGCACCATCTCCGCCGCGTCGGCCGCCGACACGAGCCGCTCCTCCTCCACGGCGCCGGAGTTGGCGAAGTCGACGAACGACTTGAAGTAGCCGTCGTTGATCCGCGCCACCTCCCGTTTGATGAGGCCCACCGCGTGGTGCAGCGGCGCGGTCACGAGGTCACCCGCTGTAGCGGTCGGCCTCGCCCAGAGCACGACGTTTCCCGTGTACCCGTCCGGCACCGGCGGGCTCATCCGCGCGCGCCCGTCCACCGCGATGCACACGCTGGTCGACACGTCCGCGTCGAGCCCGCGTGCCGTCGTGATGCACCGCCACAGGTGCGCGACCACGCACTGCAGCGTGCTGTACGTACGGTGCCCGCCACAACCGGACGACGCGAGTGCCTTGAGCTTGGAGATGAACTCCCTACTGAAGTGCACCTTCTGTGTCACTACCTCGCCATCGCTGTTGACGTCGACGTGGCCGTCGACGTCGAGCTTGTCGCTAGGTTTGAACTCGACGCCGCGGTGTTCAAAGTCTACCTGTGGCGGGACGCGGGGAGAGAAGAAGGAAGCGCGGTCGTGTACAGGGACGGGGTGGATGACGTCGACGCCGCGGGTGGCCTGGCTCCACGCGAGGAAGAAGTTGCTGGTGGCGCGGCCGTCGGAGACCATGTGGTGCGCGGTGAATCCCACGGTGAGCGACCCGCACGCGAACCGAGTCACCTGGATCATCATCAACTCCTCGGCGTGGGCGTCGTCGCCGCTCGGGTGAAGGCTCGTCACACGCGGCGTCGGCTCCAGCGGCATGACGCTGTCGAGCGTCACGTCGGCCGTCGCCTCGACGAACCGCGCGCCGGCGTCGTTGAGCAGGATGGCGCGGTTGCCGTCGCCGTCCACGCCGAGACGCCCGGCCCACTCGCGGTATTCGACGAGGGCCTTGGAGAGCCCGGCCTCGAGGACGACGTTGGCCGGAGATGGTGGGCGGAAGGCGTAGATCACCGAGACGTACGTGTCGAAGTTGGCCTTGTCGAACACGGTGAGCGGCACGACGTCGGCGGTGGTGGTGTCGCCGTACGCCGGCTTCACGGCCTTGGATGAATGTACAGTGATCTTCATAGCCTAGATCGATCAATCCGGCGTACGAGATTAAAAAGCTTTAATTAACGAACAAGCTGAGCTAGTGGCTAAGTCGTCTATATATGCTCTTGAACTACCGATCGAGGTGTAGGTGTGCGCGTGTACTGCGAAAATGTTTTGCTAGTAGCTACTAGGTTTTATATAGAGGAGAGAGGGCCGGGACGGATGAGCAACTGAACTGAGCACAAAAGATAGCCAGATAGGCATACAGGTGTGTATGACAGTATGAACGACCTGACCTGCTGAAGAGTTGAACTACTGCGTAATGAACGTCTCTATTCTTCAGCAGTGATCGAAATACGTCCTGTGGATTTTTGTCTTCTCCAGGAGAAGAATCTATCGACTTGCTGAATGAACTCTAGTTCACGCGAACTTAATTACTTACCACTCAAAAGCTAATTAAACAGTTATATAAAATTCTACAAAAATTCGAAATTTGTAAAAGTTGGTACGTTAGCTAGGCATATAACATCATGCAGAAATTAATTCAAGTGAAGAGTGACATACGAAAATATAGATTTGTGTTCACTGTTGCATGTTTGTGAAGAGTGACATAGTATAACAATGCAATCTGTATTATTTAATTTTTTCTATGATATTTTCATGACAAATTGAGCAATAAGCCAATAAACAAGAAAGAATGAAGAGATATATGATTAGATACACTTGATCGTATCCTAGCTAGTCCCAACTCCCAACCTCCGTGTATGGCTTCCCTGTAATAATTTACTACTCCCTTCATCCCCGGATTTTGACTATTTGCTTGTCATATTTGATCATTCATCTATTTAAAGATTTAGTGTATATATTAAAAATGATAAGTCATGATTAAAGTACTTTTAATAATAAATTAAATCATGAATAAAGTAATTAATACTTCTAATTTTTTAATAAGACGAATAATCAAAAGTTGCAAGCAAATATAGTCAAAACCCTTATACTGGGGGACGGAGGGAGTATACTCGAACTGTATTTGCTTTGAAATTCAAGTTCATGACACATATTGTTGACGTCTGATATCGCGACTACGGTATTTGCATGGTATGGGAATTGTTGCTACCAAGGTATATCTAAGATTGAAGTAGAAGAGGTGGAGACAAGGATTTTTTTTATAGGTTCGGGCCTCTTATCTGACATGTAATAGCCATACTCCTGTTGGCGAAGCCGGTGTTACTCTATATTTATTAAAATCACATAAGTATAACATTTAGGGTAACATATCTAGTTATCGTGGACTTGGCGGATCGTGGTCGACGATAGGGTCATTCACATGCCGGCACGTAGTCGACTATAGGGTAGTCTTCCTCTGTCTCTTATGTCTTGTTCTCTCCTAGGGGTTTTGTATTTATAGCCATAGATGTCCCCTTATGAGTCTTGTATTTATACCTATAGATGTCTCCTTGTCCAAGTAGAACTAAGGAGACCAATATGGATACAATCCGAGTAGTTATTATAGTTTTCATATAGAACTCTTCTCGTCCTTTCTTACCCGAAGCTCCTTCTATATATAAGATATGATTTCGTATAAGACTTGGTATATGGTGGGCCCCGTCGAGCTTAATGGATTACTATCGGGTATGTGGTATTAATAACCTTGACACATATTTCAATAAAACATAATATAACCATATAATCTCGCCAAAAGTTGATCCCTTGCTTCCACCATCTCCTAGAACGATTGTGTAGGGTAATTTTGACAACGAATTAACCAAACAATCCCTAAAATGAATCACAGTTGCTTGTAGTGGTGGGTAAGACTGTCAACGAGCCGAGCTCAAATGAGTTCATCTGTCCAGGCTCAAGTTCGATGTAAGCTTGAGTCAAGCTCAGGTTGAGCCTGAAAAAACTCCAAGCTCAGGCTCAATTCAAGCTCGATGAAACTCGAGCTCAATTAGGAATTATAATAATATATATTTGTAGATAATCTCTTGTTAAAAAAATCATTTCTAGTTAATAATATTTAAGAAATGAGAAAAAAGAAAATATGATAAATATATAATGTCAACCCATATTAATATATATGGACACATACTAATAACATATTTGCTATACAAATTTATGAAATAGACAATGAAAGTTATATGTAGATAAGCTCAAGCTGCTTGCTAGCTTCAAGCTTCTTTGACAACTCTACATGTGTGGGCACCCAAAATGTTAAGTGTAAGGTCATTACCTAACTCACAGTTTATAACGATATGATATACGTAGATGACAAAGGTGGCAGCTTGTTAGGCACGAACAGAGCATTCCTAGCAGATACTTTATCCCATACTCTATCCAAAAAATAAAGTATGTGGGGATAAAAAAATATACTTCATCTCATCATCCAAAAATAAATCATGCTTTATATTAAAAAGAAGAACTCTAATATATTTGTAGTTTCTCTCTCCTCACTCCATATCTTAACATCCAATCTCAAGAGGAGAGAGCAAGAACACCATAAAAGTGTTATTTATAAAATATTAATAACATATATATGGAGGATGTAATATAAATGTTCCGTTAGAGTGATAAATTAATGAGAGATATCTATTTAGATGGACATCTAAATAGAATATGGATGATCAAATTTGGATGAGTTGTTAGGAATACTCTTAATTAACTAGCTAGAAAGAAGCTGATTTGCGGCTAGAAATCGAAAGGAATACACGGACGCAAACGGAAGTAGTGAGAAGTTTATTCCAAATGAAAACAATTCTATTGTTCTCGTGTCATTTCATCGTTTAATGCTCGACTATTGTGTGGAAATTAGCCTTTGACGGGTCATATGAATTCTAATATGCAACATGGATGCATTCATATATGCAGAAGTCAGCTAGCAATTTGGAGTCTTTTATATCGCCTTCTGGTCCTTCTGGACCACGGTGATTTGGATGTTGGTGACAGAAGAAAAACAGGGTTACATGTTAGACCAGTAAGCTGGTAGAGTGGTAGTTGAAGGATGTACAATATGTGGTGCATAATGATATAATAATAGCATGACTGAGCTCTGGTTGGTTGGTTGTAAGTGCGACGGGGCAAATGGACCAAGCTTGAGCATATTCCACTTATCACCAACTACTCTATGGATAAGAGCAGAACTTCCCTAATACGCGTTGTTTTCGACGCTTGGGTACTCAATTTAACTTTAGTTTCGCTACTAAGGCATGTTCAGCTCATAACCAGACAATGCAAAAGTTTAGTAGGGTAATACTTTGGTAGGGTGGAAAGTGGCAACAAAACTGAAAAAGCCCCAACTTACATAGTATATTCTAATGAAAAAACTAAAGAAATATCATGTTATATCAAGATGAATATATATGTTATCTGTGTATTCACTATAAACACTTCTAAAAATGCTGACATTTTGCCATTTTATCCTTGTAGAAACAAATGATAGTATTAACATGAGCTAAAATCCCGATATGAATAAGTATGAATCCACCACTTTTGACAATTAAACTATTTTTTTTGAAGGGAGGGGACAATTAAACTATAGTAGGATTGGGTGCCTCCTTTTTTTGCCTTCTGAAAACAACATACAACGAACGTGTAACAAATTCATATGTCAACCAATGATAGAGCCACATTTGGACCAGCCCCTTAGAATTTAGGGAATGCTGCTTTATCCATATAAACAGGAAAACATAAAAACTCGAACATGCGAGAAAAGTCCAAGGTCCAAGGTCCACAAGTACTCGGTCAGTAGTAACGCCAGCCATATCTTAGATTCTGATATATATGCCCGTTCAACGCGTTCTTTTTTTTTAAAAAAATCAAATATGTGAAAATGGCTTGTCATGATCTCAAGGTGTTAGTGGAGCCACGGGGGCAAAGAAAAATATTGTTTTTGTTGGTTTATTGAAATATTATTAGCATGAAAACCTAATTATGCTTTAGCATTATCAGTTTTTTTAGCAATGCTTACCAACTGGAAAGCAAAGTAAGACCCAATAAAAATAGGTATTTATTATTGAGAATTTCACAATGAATGCAATAGTGTGAATAGAGAGGAGAGAATCCGCGCATAGTTCATAGAATCAATGTGTGTGTGTTTATTCCTTGCTAGTAGGTTGTAGGAGTAGTGGAGTACTATGTTTCGAAGTACTTACTTGGTACTCCCCCGTCCTAATTTATTTTAAAACTTTATTATGTCATTAGTTTTTCCATACAATATTATCAAAAGCTATAAAATTAATATCATATAAAAGCAATTTAAATACAAATCAAATGATTTTTTATGTGCCATTAACTTCCATATCATTATAGCTTAACTATTAATCAAAACTTTAAAATATTAAAATTATATAAAAAAGGATATCCTATATTGTAGAATGAAGCATTATATTTTTACTATTTTAAGATGAAGCGAGTATATTTGTTATGATATGCTTTCACGTGTTTACTGCCGGTAAACCTGTGCAAAATCGGGCTTTGTCGGGCTTTGGGCCGGGCCGGGCTTTAACCTACAAACCCGAGGCCCGAGTCTGGCCTGGCAAATTTGCAAAAAACCAAAGCCCGAGCCCGGCCTGACCCCCGGGCTTTTTCGGGCTACAATTTTCAGGCCCGAACCCGACCCAACACGTGACCGGGCCGTGCTCATGTTGAACAGGTTTAACTGCCGGATAGTATAACGACAGCTACTGTTTAGTACCTGTTTTGGAGTGGATGCCCTAAGATAAATTTGGTACGAGTACCAAATAATCACCGTTCATAAGGCCGAGCGGGAAATCTTGTTCTAAGATTGATATTAGGCCGAGTTCTGTCTGATTGAAGGCTAAAGCCCTGTACATTTGGTCTGATCGCCAAATAATCACCGTTGATATTTGATTGATAGGATTAAGTTCATTTTGCGTCCCTCAAGTTGATGCCGAGTTTAAAAATCATCCCTCAACCACAATACTAAAAATGTTGGACCTTAAAGTGGGACCCACCTAATTAAACCATCTCTCTTTCTTGCCGCCGCCGACCGACGGCTGCTCTGCCCTGCAGAATGGGAGCTCGAGCGACGGTGGCGTGTTCCGGGTGTTCCAGGTGAACATGGCCGAGGACGGGAGCTTCGACGCTGCCGTCACCGGGTGCTTTGCGCTCTTCCATGTCGCCGACTCCATGGACCTCCACGTCAACAACAGCAACATCGGCAATTAATTAATTAAGCACCACTGCTCCGTCAATCTCAATCTGGCTGTGGATGATTTTACAAATTTAATCTCGCCTAATCAGGATTAATTAGTACTTTGTGATTTTCTTACGAGGAACACGTGAGGACGCGCGTGTTGGAGCCGGCGACGAGGGGGACAACGTGCTGTAGTCCTGCGTCCGCGCGGGGACGGTTCGCCGGGTCGTCTTCACGTCATCCATCAGGCATCAGCACAATGGCGGCGTCGGACGCGGAGGCGCCGCGGCACAAGGCCGCCGTCGACGAGTCCTGCGTGCGCGCTGCCGCCAACGTCTGGAGCAGAAAGCCCATCGGCTGGGTGCAGTGCACCAGACCTAAATTCTCTAAATTTGTGCGCCATGGATGAATGGCTGATTGATTGTTGAACATGCAGGTTTACATCCTGGCGAATCTGATGAAGGAGGAGGCGGCATTCAGATACGCGCGCGAGAATGGCATCGATCTGGTGTCACTCGTTCTGCCGAATGTTGTTGGCCAGTTCTTGACGCCGGCTGGCCCCACGTCCAGGAGGCGGAGGCAGAGGAACCGCACCAGGAAACAGAGGCCAGCAGAGCTCACGGGGCGGTAGACCGGTGGAGAGGCAGGGAATAGTGAGAGAGAGGAGAGAGGAAAGATGGGGAAGAGAGATTTTTTTTATTTGACTGACCAGTGGGTCCTGCAAGCTGATTAGGTTGCCAAGTCAACGAAACCACTGCTTCATACTGTCATGGACCTATTTTAAACGGTTTTTACGAGTTCGGGGTCCAACATTTTTAATATTGTAGTTGAGGAATTGTCATGGACCTATTTTAAACGGTTTTTATGAGTTCGGGGTCCAACATTTCTAATATTGTAGTTGAGGAATGATTCTGAGACTCGGTGTCAACTTAAGAGACCCAAAATAAACTTATTCACATGTGATGAAGTATCTGGAGGGCCTCATTGCACAGCAACATTTTGGCCCAGTAGCATTTGACCCAGCAGCTTTTGAGCCGAAAGCCTAATAAACATATGGTGATTTCGTTCTCTTACTGGCCAGTGGGAGACTGCACAGTCTGCACTAGCTGCAAGCCTGCAATGCTTAAAATTCGGTCGCGCATTGTTTTCCGGCTAGTGCTATATCGACCGGATGAAATCTTGCAAGTCGTGAACGTTACAGGTAAACACTGCACTACAGATCTTCATATGATCATATCCCACTACAGTTCGACCACATCGCAAACGGAACCACCAGAAATCAACCCGTCATCTCCAACATTGACACTCGCCATCGCGAGCTCCCATGCGTCCAGCTTGGACACCTTCACCACGTTCGAGGCATTGTTGAACACGTACAGATAGCTTCTGCTTGTTTCTACGTGTTCGGGGTACACTCGAGCCGTCATGCATATCCGCCCGCCGCCTCCATAACTCTCCACGATCGAATGATCGATCTGTCCAATTTGTCCGGCCGAGCATGTTATATCGATCAATATTTAGCATTAGTATCAAACTATAGTGAATCGTCAATATGTGGAATGAATCTCAGTATCTCACCAAGGTTCGAAGCGATACAGCCTTGTCCTTCTCTATGTCGATGTCCACGAATCCTCCGTGTGTTGGCTTGTATACCCCTGACCGTGTCGAGGACCTGTACAAATGTTTGCAACAAAGGTAGAGAAATCGGGACAAAAACAGACATAGGCCACAAGGAAATAACGTTTTAGGCCTGGCCCAAAATATGGGAAATTCCCAGCCCAGCCACCCCATGTACAATGATCGCTAAAAAAAAGTCGTAAAATGTCAGTTTTATATGCGTACCGTGTCAGGTCCGTGCACATGAGGACCGTGTATCCGTGCGGGACCCTGAACACCCTGAAGAAAACGGCGGTGTGTTCGCGCAGGTCACCGGACGCCATGACGAGCAGCCCGAAAGGGCCAATTCCGCCGCGCACGGCTGCGCCCTTCTCCCGGCACAGCGCGTCGGGGTCGTGCAGCCGCTCGGTCTCGAGGCGCTCGGCGCCCGCGAGACTCGCGATCTCGAACACAACCTCCACGTCCGCCTGCGTGGCCGCCGCGATGCCGCCGATCTCACGCAGCCCTCCCGCCTCCACCTCGTTGCCGCCGCCGAGCAGAACGCCGCGTTTCCGCCTCAGCGTCTCGATTTCCTCCACCGGCCACTGCACTAACTGCTTCCCGCTCTCGTCCAGCCACACCACCCGCGGGAACGACTGCACACACACACAGACAGATCGCGTGAAAACCGTGAGCACACACGAAGTTGTTTGTAGTTGTCACGTGTTGACCTGAAGGCCGGACCAGCCCTTGGCGACGTCATCGGCCTCGCTGTCGGACTCGTTCACCCACGCCCACAGAACGCGCCGGTTCTTGATCGCGTCGAAGAACGTCTTGGACGCGTATAGGTGGCCGTGGTCGATCCGCCGCCACCGCCGGTAGTCGAATCCCCCGGCGGCCAGATCCTCCGGCGGCACGGTGAACGTGTCATCCGTGTCATCGTACACCCCGACCATGTAGTAGTCCTCGAGCGTGTCCGGCATGCTCAACTTCAGAACATGCCTCACGCCGTGTAATTGGCCGCGCTCCGTGACGGGGAACAGGTCGGGGCACTCGGCCATGACCTTGTCACCCCGCGACGCGTGCAGCGGCGCCGCGTTGCGCTCCCACCGCAGGAAGTCGCGGCTGCGGTAGACCAGCGTGGCGCCCACGCCGTTCGACACGGCGGAGACGGCGAACCGCCACGCGCCGTCGCGCCCGCGCCACGCGGTGGTCGGGTCACGGAAGCTGTCCGGCGAGACGTCGGCGGGGACGGATACCACCGGGTTGTATTTGGTCTTCGTCCACTCGCGAAGGAGCGGGTCGTGAGGGTTTTTGGGGAACGCGATGTTCTGGACCTGCCGTCGTTGGGCGTCGATGCCGGAGTACATGATGACGGGCAGGCCATCGGCGAGGATGGTGACGGAGCCCGACGCGCAGCCGTTGGCGTCGAACGGAGCGGTTGGGTCGAGCGCGTTGTCAAGTGCGGCCCAGTTCACGAGATCGCCGGAGACGGAGTGACCCCATGAGAGGTTGCCGGTGTCCCAGAGTGCGCCGTGCGGGTTGTATTGGTAGAAGAGGTGGTACATGCCATTGTAGTACACTGGTCCTGATAATATTACCAGTAACCTAATGGTCATTAGGCCCTAGAAATCAAAGGTGCAAACTAGTACCATGGGATTGAAAAAGACAGAATATGAGCAGATTACAAGCACGTACCGTTTGGATCTGATAAGTTTCATGTGTCGCCGTGTGGTTCGAATCATCCAGATATCGAAATGAAGAGTCCATTGCACTGTTAAATAAGAATGGCAGTATTTTTTTCGGGTAAAAAATCAGAGCATGGATACTTCATACGCACCGTTCTGCCAATTTTTGGCGGGTTGGAAGTGGTACGCCGTCCTGTCAAAGTGATGTGCGTTTGCGGGGCAAACCGGAGGAGAAGAAGAGGTGAAAACAAAGCAGAGATGGACGGTGATGGTAAGCACGGCAAGGGTCAATCCAGCCAACGCCATGGCCGAACAGTCGAGCAGCAAAGTGATCCTATTGCTCTTAGTTTGCAATTTTGAGAAAGACTTAAGACGACTCTTAAAAAATCTCCGAGATTAATACAAGTTAGTTAACACCTGCCACCATGTGCGCACTAATGTTTTTCTTAAACACTGATGACCATCAGGTCATAGTATAAAAGATAATATTCCAACGTAAGCATGCTGACAAACTTGTAATTAGTGATAATCGGATCAGATATGCTGAGTAATTCAGTTTTTGTTTACTTGGGTGCATCAACCCAACCCCATTTCTTTTGACCAAACATTGCTGTCACAATTCACAAGTGATCCGTTTACTTGTTGCATTCGATAAAGTGGCTAGAAATGAGATTGTGAAAGAGTAAATTTCACAAAACTACAGATATTTTAATCAATTAATGCAAAACTATAGATTTAAAATGTCGTATCACAAAACAACAATATAGCATTAAATTTCTCAGGAAGTTATAGATTTAAGCCCGAGTATCACATACCTACAGACTTAATATCGAAGTTTAACACAAAAAAAAACAGATTTTAGAGTTTAAATATGTAGCTTGATTGATATGTTGCTATAAATATTCAAGCTTCGTGATTAAACTAGTGTTAAACATGTAGTTTTGTTATTAATATAGTTTTATGATATTCAGTATTAAAAGTAGTTTTGTGATATGGTATAGTTTTGCGATATTTTATTTAAAATATTTATAGTTTTGCAAAATTTACTTAAAAACCCTATGGTATAAACACAATATTGCAAGAATAAAATTCATCGTTGTGGGTACTTGTAAACCAATTAAAGTTTTATTGCCGGACATTTGTAACATACAGCCCTTTATTTTTCTCTTAAGAATAAGTCATCAAGACACTGCGGCACAATATGGCCATAACATAGCAAGGGTATCCGTTAAATCGATCGGCCACATGACCGTCAATCAAACTAGGCAGCTCCACATATCGCATTCAATGCAGCCAAATCAGCATCTGCAACGTTCACGGTCGCCGCAGCCATTTCCCACGCTTCCAGCTTGGACACATTCACCCTGCCCGATCCATTATTGAAAACATACAAGTGACTGTTGCTTGTTGCTGCGTGTTCAGGGTACACTCGGGTCGTGATGCACGCTCGGCCACCGCCTCCGAAGCTCTCGACCATCGAGTGATCAATCTGATTTTTTTTTTCAATTTCAGTTCAGGCAAGCAACCTTTTCGTTTGAACATAACTTCAGCACTGAAGAATTAAGATTTAGAACTTACCAGTGTTCTCAGTGAAATGCTTTTGTCCTTCTCTATGTCCACATCCACGAATCCTCCATAAGCATCTTTGTACACATCTTCTTTTGTTGATGACCTGCATATATTCCATTTCAGCGAGACTTGTACAAAAAGAATTCATAAAATCATTATATATTTTCGATTATACATTGCTGGTTTTAATTGTACCTCGTGAGATCAGTGCACATGAAGACCTTGTACTTCCCCTGGTGTTTGAACACCCTGAAGAAGACGGCGGTTTGCTCCTTCAGATCACCAGAGGACATGACGATGAGCCCAAACGGGCCGACGCCACCGCGCACGAAGGCGGTGCCCTTCTCCTTGCACAACTTGTGGGGATCCAGCCATTCCGGGTCGAAGCTCTCGGCCTCCTCCTCTAGGTTCAGGATCTCGAACACCACCTCCACGTCGGCCTGATTGCTCGCAATGCCAACGATCTCGTGCAGACCACCGGCCTTCACCTCCGTTCCCTGCAGTCCGACACGTCTTGTTCTCAGCGTCTCGATCTCGTCCACCGGCCATTGCAGCAGCTGCTTCCCGTCGCTGTCCAGCCACACCTTCCTCGGGAACGCCTGTACAATAGCAAAATATTCAAGTCAACGTACACAAAGAGACGGTTCACCCAATTTTGATACTGCGTGTATAGTGTACACTGTTTGATGTGTTTAAAGAAAATGATTGGTGTCGTGGGTGTGACCTGGACGCCGGCCCAGCCCTTGGCGACGTCATCTGCCGTCGTGTCGTACTCGTTGACCCACAGCCACTGGACACGGCGATTCCGGCGAGCGTCGAAGAACGACTTGGTGGCGTACGCCTGGCCGTAGTCAAGGCAGCGCCATCTCCGGCAGTTATCCCCACGGTCAGGCTCCTCCGGCGAGAAGGTGTCCTCACCGTCGTCGTACCGACCCACCATGTAGAAGTCCTGGTGCGTGTCGAACTCGCTCACCTTAAGGACATGCTTCACGCCGGCGCCGCTCGCCGACGTGTCGAGGCCGTGCTCCGACGCCGCCGCCACCGGGAAGAAATCCGGGCACTCCAAGACGGGAACAACCGCCGACGAGTGCATCGGCGCGGCGTTCCGCTCCCAACGGAGGAAATCCTCGCTCCGGTAGACAAGAACAGATCCCGCGCCGGCGACCTCACCGGCGACGATCATCCTCCACAGGCCGTCACGGCCGACCCACGCCGTCGACGGGTCACGGAAGTTGTTGCGCGTGACGTCGTAGGGGATCGGGATGACCGGATTGCATCTTGGCTTCTCCCAATCACGGAGAAGCGGGTCTTTGGCGAATGCGACGTTCTGCACCTGCGCGCCGCCGGCGTCGAGGCCGGTGTAGAGGAAGGCGGGGCGGCCGCCGGGGAGGACGGTGGCGGAGCCCGACCAGCAGCCGTTGATGTCGAATGGTTCAGTGGGGTCGATCGCCGTGCCGAGGAAAGACCAGTTCACGAGGTCGCCGGAGACGGAGTGTCCCCACGAGAGCTTGCCCTTGTCCCAGAGCGGGCCGTGAGGATTGTACTGGAAGAAGAAGTGGTACAGACCGTTGTGGTACAGTGGCCCTGACAGTTAAACGGAAAAAAACTGTTATTTTTTGAGTTGCTCATGGTCAGGTAATATTACTGCACAAATGTGTTGATCAAGGTAATCTGGTGATGTACTGATTATTAGCATTGATCCTTCCATGGCCTCATCCAAACTTACATGATGTATGGTAACTGCCTTATACTAAATCTGGTTGATTATGCACATCAAAAGGTAAGATAAAAGACGTTCTTTTACATTTTAATACAGCTTCAGAGGATCGAGAATTCGAGATGCACTGATTCATCTTGACCGACTGGATAATGGAAGAAAACAAAATGAATGAGAAGGATGGAAGAGGAGAACTCGTACCATTTGGATCTGTCCAGTTTCGTCAGTGGTCAGTGTCCATCGAAATTCAGATCCAAACACACGATTGACAAATGGTAAATGTTAGAAACTTTGTCATGATTGGAGCAAACAATGATGAGCATAAAAAGCGAGGGTGTTCATACCATTCTGCCAGAACTTAGCTGGCTGGAAGTGGTACGCAGTTCTGCCATCACGCAGGGGCAACTTTCCGTTCATTGGGCACATCGGAGCAGATGAACAAGAAGATACTTTCCATTGCTATGGACGAATGAGGTTTATATAGGATCCAAAAAGTTGCGGAAACCTTTTCTGAAAAAATCATTTTCATTCTAAGAAAGACCAAGTTGCAGAAGACTACGAAATTATTGCCGTCCAGGTCTCAAAAGTTAATACTTTTTGTAGGAGACTTGCCTCGTCATTAGGATAACATTTTGTCATTTTTTATTCCCTCTTACACCTTATCAATCAGATGAGATCGTGAGCAACTCAGGAGTAGTAGTTTGCTTCGGTGGAACTCAACTTCTCCTCTACTTCGACGAAACTTCAATTGCAGCAAATCAACAAACAAGTAATTATCTATGACGCACCCTACTAATCACCTGTGGGCAGTCCAATGGCTGCAATGCTGCAATCTGGCGGCACAAGATGTATTGGAAGTGCGTACAGTCTTTTTTTTTTCTTGAAAACTGCGTGTGACTAAATTCAATCATCTATATTTTTGCATGGTCTCTTAGCTCATTGCACAGGGTTGCTTCCGAAGGCTGTAGTTGGCCATCCAAACCAGGATGGATGTAATCAGTTGATAAATACTTTCAAAAATCGCTAACTTTGGCCGAGGCCAATTTTCCAAATGACATTTTTACAACAAATGGACCCAAGTTTTCCCTATACGTGTGGTTCTAAAAATAAATTTCAGCAATCTAGCATTCATGCTATCGTCTTGCAATTGTTGGACCGGTTCTGGCCCAAACCTAGTTGCTACGCGGTCCTCAGATTCATGATGTCGTCTTGCAAATGTTGGGCCCGATTACGGCCCAAATTGAGTTCATGCACGGCCCTCAACATCAGTGCAATCTCTTGCAGGTGATGGGCTGGATTTCAGCCCAAACCGAGTGCTACACGGCCCAACATCTATAGATATTTGTGTCCATTACGGCCGATGTGAATAGTGCTCAGAAAAAAAAAACAAAGCCCAGCAACGCCGAGGAGAGAGAGAAGACGAGAGGAAGGGGAAGACGGCATCAATGGCGACGGCGAAGGCGGCTACGGCGCCCCCAGCCCACCGCGCGTCCTCGCCGGCGGCGGCGTCCCCGCCGTACCCCAGCGCCGCCAGGATCGCCGACTCCGACTGCTTCCCCCAGTACACCGCCTCCCTCAAGTGTATGACGCATCCGTCCTAATCCTGATCTAACTACCCCCAATTTCTTCGTCGCCTCCTTGCCCCCTTCACAGTCTTCGTACTCTGTGGATGTGTGGGTGGGTGATTGCTGATGTTTTGCATGTTTTCCCTGCAGGTTTGGAGGCCAACCAAGACAAGAGCAAGTGCCAGCAGCAGTTCGACGATTACAAGGAGTGCAAGAAGAGAGAGGTATGCTATTCTCCTATTTTTCCCCCAATCTGTCTTCAGTATTTGGTGATGATATTGTTTGATTTTTGACATCAATCGATCGTACAAGGTAATATGTTTTGTTTTCGGCACTTGGTTATAGTAGTAGTTGTTTCCCCCGCAAAAAATAAAATAAAAATAGTAGTAGTTGTTTGTCTGGCCAAAAACCCTAGGCACGTTTGGTGCGTTCTAAATTAGCACTTTTGGCACATGTTGGCCAGAGATGACTTTGATTACGGCATCAGTGGGATATTTCACCATATTATATCATCCTGTGGTGCTAAACTGCTGATATTACTGACAATATGCTCTTCGTTGTTCCTATACGATAATGGAAGACAAACTGTTAAGGAAATTATGTAGCTGTACTGCTGTAGGATGACTCAGTGATACTAATACAGTAGGTATATAGGCATCCATGACTCCATGACTGTACTGTTGTTCATCCTGGAAATTAACATCAGGATTTATTGTTTCACCAGCAAAACAGGAAGTTCAATGTTATGGCCCTCCTTTACCACTGTGGCCGCCTTTGTTCTTGTCCTTACCACTGATTTTTTCTGTTAATTCTCTTTCTTTGATGTGTTGGTAATAATAATTCCGAGACCATTGTATAAGATGCTCATAGATTAGTATGGAATAGATTGTGCAAGGTGCTATTAATTTGATCCACACCTCCTTTCTCCTCAGGTACCAACTTAACATCTGTGCCATAAAAGTGGATATTTGCAGTAATTAGCTGTTAAATCCATTACAAGCTCACAATGAGCTTATTGTCCCAATTGTTGACATATGTGGCCTACCGCCTATGGCCTTTCTGCCTGTCTTCCTTTCCTGTCTTCCTGAGTTAACCCTTTTTTAGATTTTAAAGAATGCTCGATAAAGCAAGCATAGGCTGTAGCGCTTGTATGAAAAACATCGCTCGCCTAGAATTTCTTTGTGATGCATTCTTGTTTGTGATGAAACATTTGATGGAATACATGAACCACAATCTGCTGGCACCAAAATTGTTTGAGTTGATGATTGAACTCCTGTTACTTCTCTCATACACATTAGCTGATTCAATAATAATATTTGAGTCTGAAAAACACCCTTGTAGAGAAGAGCTACTGGAACAGATACAAATATTTGAAAGAGCATATATAATATATTTCAAGTAAAAACTTGTAGTCAATGATATTAACGTGCAAAGCTGCTAGCGAAATTAACTTTTACATATATCACATCTTCAAATGTCAAATGCTGTGATGAGCTTTATCTGGGCTAACGCCACGTTTATATGTAAATTGCGATAAGTTATCTACTTCTCTATATATATGCTTGATCAAAGCTCGCCACATTTTACTTTGCATACTGTTTCCTTCAGTTGAGTACGCTTCATTTCCTTTGTGTTTTATTGCTTACAGAGGGAGGCTCGGCTTGAACGAAACAAGAGCCGATCATTATTCGGCTGAGCAGTACAGAGATCGCTGTGCAATGAACTTATGACTTTTTTTCATTACTACGTTCCTTCAGCTGGTGAAGTTAGAGATGGTAGAGCATTCTCTGGGTTCAGTGAAATTGTAGTGTTTGAGACTCTGGTTCACTGGTGGTTATGAACAATCAAATGACACCATTGAATTTTCCAAATAAATTTTTATTCCCAGAACGATTGCAGAATCCTGTATCTTGACACACATTTGCTGTATAATCAGAAAAACCAACACAGTAGTACACAATATGCATGTACAGTGCCACAGGACGGTGAGAGAAATTACTTTACTCTCCAAGATTATTTCGAAACTCTTGTTTCACTTCAAAGACAATCTGAGAATCAGATTTGCATCGTGGCATTTAGCTATGGAATCAAGCGATCTGTTTCAAAGATGCATAGGTTTACTAATACCACTTCAAACATCAACGTGCACATGTGGACGTGCAGTACAAACGTAGAACTCGTATCGTCGGAACCAAACTACAAGGAAGTGAAAAGAAAGCTGCAGCTAGAAGTGGCGACGACGAATCTGCTGTTCGTTACCGTGCCAAGGAGAGCGAGCAAACGACGTGGAAGAAGCTCATCTTCTCAACAAGCTCCCCCGCGTGCCTCGCCGCGCGCCGCTCCATCCGCTCGAACAGCGCGGCGCCGCGCCGCTCCCCGATGTGCGCGTCCACGAGCACCCCGGCCACGGCCCTGCAGCTTCTCGCCATGGCGCGGCCCACCTCCGCCGCGTCGTCCGTCCGCTCCACCACCAGCGGGCTCCCTCCCCTCACCAGCTCCAGCCTCTCGATCGCGAACGCGCCGTCGCGCCGCACCGCGTCGCGGAACTCCCCAATGCTCGGCGCGTACACCGGCACGTTGAACCCGTCCCTCTTCTCCGCCTCCACCACGCCCTCCTCCACCAGATCGTCCCACGCGTCCTGAAGCAATGTTTTAAATAGCGGACTAAGGAATTTAGCGGTTGCCTCCTCCAAACAGCTAATAGCGGGCTAAATAGAGCTATAACGACTAATAGCAGGCTAAATAAAGCTATAACGGTTAACGAAATCCTTTCTAAACAGTTATAGCTGGGCTATACCAGGAGATTTAGACCTTGCCTGAAAGTGCGTGCCGAAGAGTAACCCGGCGCCGCCCTGGTCGGCCGGGTTGTCATCGCTACGGCCGAGGCAGGCGACGAACATGGCGCCGCCGCGCTTCATCTCGCGCGCGCGCGATTGAAGGAATCCGGCGAGGTCGGACTGGAATTGGCGCGTGTACGCCGCGGCGGTTGCGTCCGTGGCGCGGTGGATGAACACCCGCCCGGCGTTGTACGCCGGTGACATGGCGTCGGTGACGTCATCCGGCACCTGGGAGAGCCAGTGGAGTGAGAACGTCGAGGTGAACACGTCGATGGATTCGCCGGGGAAGAGGCGACCGTAGAACGTGCCCGGGACGCCGGCGGCGAGGTACGGCCGTGTCGCCGCCGTCGTCGGCGACGTCGAGAGTTCGCCGGCGGCGGAGAGGCAGTCCTCGAGGGTGATGGATGGTGGTGGCGCGATGAGAGGCGGGAGGAGCTGGAACAGCGTGTTGAAGTCGTTGCTGGGGAGGTCGGAGAAGAAGACCTGGAACTCGGGCGCGTCGAGGCCGCGTGACTCGTATGCTGCGGCGACGCGGCGGACGATGACGTCGACGATGAAGAGGCTGTTGCTGCCGCAGGAGCAGCCCAGATCGGCCGCCGTGAAGAGCTTGTCGTTTGACGAGCGTTCCATCATCGCGTCCAGTGTCTCCTCCAAAAAGTGAAGCATGCGCCGAGCATGCAGAGCCTGTTTATAGACGGTTAAAGTTTTTTTTTTTAAAAAAAAACTCCCGGTTAACAATTCTTATTCTAGTACTAGCTACCATGTGTTGCATCTGATATCTTGTGTACAGGTGAATTAGAAGAAGCACTTTTCGTTTTGTGGGACTTTACAAAAATTCCGAGTTCTTGTGATTGTAAAAGTTTACAGTAATTCAAAGATACAGTGCAATATATTAACATCAATTGTTAGTCGATTGAAACATCCACATGACCATTTGATAGAGCTTATTCTTTGTTAAATTTATAGTTCGCACAATCTTATATTCTTATTGTTAGGCCTAGTTTAGTTCTAGAATCTTTTCCTCAAAAACATCACATCAAATCTTTAAACTTATGCATAGAGGATTAAATAAAGATGAAAAATAAAACTAATTACATAATTGGGCTGTAAACGACGAGACGAATCTTTTAAGTCTAATTAGACCATAATTAGTCATAAATGCTACAGTAACCTACATGTGCTAATGATGGATTAGTTAGGCTCAAAAGATTCGTCTCGCGATTTTCAGGCTAGTCATGAAATTAGTTTTTTTTATTTATGTCCAAAAATACCTCCTGACATTCGGTCAAACGTTTAATGCGATGGTTTTACAAAATCTTTTCACAGACTAAACGGGCCCTTAGTGTATGATGACCAAGCGGGTCATCTCATAGGATTTGCCCCTGCTTTCTGGCAAAGCTCGTGCTTGGAAAGTTGTAAGATTAGCACTATTTTGTAGTACGACGTACCTGAGCTTGTGAGTTGTTGAGATAGCTGCCATCGTCGTTTCCTCCCTTCATGCAAAGCATGCTCGCCAGCTTCTTCATCCGGGGAGCTGCTGCTGCTGGTCCCTTCACCGACGCCATGGCCATTGTCATGGTGATTATGTTGACTTGTATGCACAAACAAAATTAGTCGAGCGGATTATTTCTTAACTCAATGCGGACGCTCTTTTCAGAAAAAGAGATGGATGGGCAGTGTGGAGTGGAGTGTGAAGTGTGGTGATTTCCATGCATATTTATACAGGACGTTTAGCAGTTAGTTTTCTTAGTTAATTGTGAGACCCACCTGTCTGATCAAGTATGGGATGATGATAAGCATATTGCATATAGAAATTGTGCTATCAGTAATGCGACCTGTTAACGATATTTGAATGCGACAAGTGACTAACACGCATAAGTTGATGCCCTTGAACAATTAATTAATCAGAGACCATGTGACTCCAAAAGTAACGGCCGGTTGCCATTTTGTCCAGTGAAAAGGTAAGAGATGCTGATCCTGTAAGCTAGGTAGCTAAGCTAGTACTGTTTGTCTCGTTGTTGCATGATGCTAATTCATTGCTAAACTACTGTAGAAGTCCGAAAATCTTTTGCATGTGGGAGAAAAGAAAAGCAGAGTTCAGAAATATAGCTTCTAACCAAACAAATGGAAAGTGTGTCATCCAACACTGTAAATCATATATATAAAAAAATCAAACACTGTAATTGATCGTTGATATAGTGAATAGATCAGATTATACATTGATTCACGGTCTGATAGCCGGCCTACTTAGCAATCTAGCGACGACATGAAAACGAGCCTAGTAGCTAGGTCATAGTCATTCCCAGACCCCGGTGCCATGTTGTGTAGTTATGCAAGTTTGAAGCCCATGCTACATAAAACTGTGTGCACCTTGCATGTGATTACTTGTACTATGATCAAGCAACGAGACCTGAATATGGCATCCAATAATATGTGTCCCCAGATTGACCAGCAAGTTAGGGAATCAAACAAGGCTCTAATTCTGTTTTTGCTGACTGCATCGTTATTTCTATGTACAATAAGCATATTGTCGGTTGGTTCTCCTGCACCACCTAAATATATAGGGACATGGAGACATTCTTTATCAGAATGAATTAGATGATTGACATCTAATTCTATGTACTTTATATCTTTCTGCCTTGATTAGCATCTAGGAGTATTTGATTGTCTAGCTCTTCTTTTCACTCTTAGTCATACCACTGCAGCTTAATTAATTAGGCCTTTTGTATTTATCCAATTATCGTTTTAAGGGTTTCTCCAATCCAGCAATATATTCTACGAATGGATTGGCCTTAACAAGAGAACACGGCTTGCACATGCTCCTCAGTACCTGACCAGTGATCACTTAAGGATTAAGGATCAATATTGGACATAGCACACGACACTATATTCATAGCTAGCAATCCAAGCTACGTGGGATGCTAAGATCAAATTCTCACGCGGTCACGCCTGAACCTTAAACAACATATATTCTCGAGCCTGTAACAGCGATCGTATACTGTTTTTGTTTAGTCAAATATCGTCCAAGAATAACCAATAAGGACCATTTTGCAATCAGACAAGAGTTTTGCTGTGATGATTTGTCACAAAGATGAATTGCCCAGATCAGATCATCATGCATACTGCTAGGTGCGATGGAGGCTGAGAGGAAAGAGCAGAGTACATATGCCATGCCCTGTGGGTTTGGTGTGCAATTGTTGACAAGGGGAGCATTTCGCCGAGCAGGTGGTGGGCAGGAGAGGTAAGGAGGGATGGACTAGCCTATCGGGAACTCGGAGAGTCGGAGGTTGCGCTTGATCGCGCGGCGGACGGAGATAGACACGCGCGATGTAGATTACCATGGAATGATTTGCTGCCGGGCGGAGGTTGCCCGGAGTTGTCTCCGGCTGGAGCGCCGCAGCCATGCTTCTCTCTCCGGCGGCTTTCTGCGCTCGGAGGGCAGAGCTGACCGGCACCACTCGGACACCATCTGCAGAGTTTTCTTTTGCTGAAGTATCAATACTGGGCCAACTTTTGACCCACGGAAGCCCATCATATGAAAATGTGGGTTCAAAAGGTGAACCACGGAAGCCCACCTCCTCCTGCTGTACATTTCAGATTACTCAAAAAACTACCTACAAACAAACCATCTGTAAAGTCACATCGGATTCTGATTCTAGTTTTGCAAGCCTCGTTCTTATTCTATCAGACAGATGGTTTTGTTTTTCTGTGGCGAAATAACATCGATAGTAAAGATATATATTTCGATTTCAGAATTATTGGGATTCTCCTTAAACAGGATTATTCTTATTTCAGAATTATTTGCAGCAAGCACACGGTATTCTTTAGTAAAAGGTGAAAGAATAGTTCATTTTGTTATGCCGAGATGGCGAGATCAGATGTCAGCCACTCAGGGTCAAGCTACCTCTGGGTGAGGTATGAACTGCAGCTGCATGAGTTGGTTAAAAATAGCTGAGAAGGTAATGCACATACACAACACACATGCGTCATTGTGATTTGAGTTTAAACAAAGATGTAAAATTTCAATCATAATTATTAGGGTGTCGTAATTTAAACAAAGAATAAAATTTAAATTTCATAATTGTTAGGGCTCTCCGTATGCAGGAAATACCCTCAAAAAATTTGATTATGCTGCTATCTGCAGCAAGCACACGGTATTCTTTAGTAAAAGGCGAAAGAATAATTCGCTTTGTGCCCCCTGCACAGCTGCCTACTTAACTGTGGCCTTGGCACTTGTTTTATACTGTAACCAGGTAGCATTCTGCATCCAAAGCTGCGGTATGGTACTAATTGCTGGTGGCGTAGCATCGGTGATTACATCAGTGATTACGCCGGCCTACTTGGAGAGAATACACTGACGAACGGGCAGCCCAACATCGCTGGGCCCGGGTAATGCTGCTGTCTTTTTAGTGCAAGATGCCATATTTCTTCTGACCTAAGGAATGCGTATCCAACATGTAAGTTTCAAGATAACAAGGGCCGGTTTGGTCTAGTGTCCTACCAAAATCCAAAATTTTGGTAGTGCCAAAATTTAGACAAGTTTTGGCACTACCAATATTTTTGTAGGATAGTATTGAAAAATGTGTTTGGATTGGTGCTAATTAGGTGCCAAATTTTACAATATGGTAAAGAATATTTAGAAAAGTGCCAAATTTAACATGAGCATTACCAATGATTCGGCTTCAAACCAGAGACAAATTTACTATTTAAGCTACCAAATAATTGGTAGGGCACGTTTTGGCATCAAACCAAAACGGCCAAGAATGGCCATTCATCTAGTGAAACTAATCGAATACAAGCTCAACCACACGTTAATCTGATAGAAAACAATGCCTTCTGACAAGATGACCGTCCATTCGCATCCTGCAACGAACAGCTACGTACTACCACTCTGAGCACAACGTGCTGAACTCCTGATCCTCATCTAGACGATACATATATTTAAAGTGAAGCTAATCACTATGTGGAACTGTTAAGTGTTTACACATCCAAAAAGAATAAACAACACAGAGATGCACCCATTGGAACGCCAACTCTCTAATTCACTGAGATCACAGCTACAAGGTACTCCTAGTAGTTTACCAGTTTGCCTACGAAACCGTGTTCAGGAAAAGAGTCTCCGCGACCAAGTGGCGGCAGGAGCTGGTTGTGCCGTCGCTGTTGCCATTCCTTTATGGGCGAGGTTGGCTGCTTTTTCTTTGGCCTCCATTATTCTTGCACCCTTCGGATCAGCCAAAAGGGACTTCTGAAATGATTGTGGAAATCCTGTGGCAATGATCGTCACATGAATCTCGCCAGTGTATCGATCATCAACAACAGCCCCAAAAATTATATTTGCAGAAGGATCAGCCAAGCTTGTCACGATCTGCAAAGTATGAATAGATGATTACTCTCAGAACATATCTGTCAAAACAAATCACTTAAATCACCTGGTAGACAAATTTAAGTAATCCTACATGGTGGGGTATGCTCCAAACAGTAGCATGTTTAGTTTTCTGATTTTACATGTTAGAATGATCGATTGTGCCACCAGAATTCTTCAACTACCGTTTCCAAGACAAGGGAAAGAAATGTAACACACACCTGAGAGACTTTGTTCACTTCTTGCAAAGTTATGTCCTTTCCACCAGTGATATTGTACACGACACCAGTAGCTGCCTCAATAGATGACCCGATTAAAGGAGCAAGCGTTGCCTGCTCCGCAGCTTCCTGCGCCCTATTTTTGCTTGAAGAAACACCAACACCAAGCATTGCAGTTCCAGAGTTTTTCATAACAGCTTTCACATCAGCAAAATCAACATTGACAAGTCCAGGTATCTGCAAAGATTTCAGATGAGTATTGAGTGATCTTAAGTAACAGCAAGCATAGATAATGGAAAAAAAAACTTACTGTGATAATATCTGATATTCCTTGTACACCTTGGCGAAGAACATCATCTGCAAGCAGAAATGCATCTTGCAAAGGTGTGTTTTCATCAACAACATCTAATAATCGATCATTTGGAATAACAATAAGTGTGTCTACACTCCTTTCCAGCTTCTCTAATGCTTCCAACGCCTGAAAAGGATACTCAAAATAAATTAGCTACTCCAGAAAAAAGCAGAACCACCTTGAACAGACAAGTGTTTTTACAAAAAAAAAAAAAAAAAAAAACCTGTTGTATACAAACTAAAGGAGAACCAAATGAGTTCACATAGGGAAAATTATGATAAAATTGACATTGACATGCATTTTGAAGCATTCTCAAAATGCAAATAACTATGCACCGTGTATAGCAACAGCAAGTCAAACAAATATTACTCTGTTCAGTAGATACTAAATATTATTTTACAGCTCCTCAGCTAAAGAGCTAGCAGAGCAAGGGGCCCCATACCTTGAACTGAAAAAACAACAAAAGCAAGGGGTATATTTTCTAACTACCAGTCCAATGATTAAGCTGTGTTGAATCGTCATCTTAAATTACACAGCTCCCCAAGGAAATGTTCGCATGCTTAACCAAAGCGGTTTATCAAATGTAACGCCACATAAATTGCATATGGGTGGAGAAGACTCAAACACTTGCCTGAAGAGAGCGCTTGCGTCCTTCAAAGCTGAATGGATACGTGACAACTCCAACAGTGAGATAACCAGCTTCCTTTGATATCTGGGCCACAACAGGAGCAGCACCAGATCCAGTACCCCCTCCCATTCCAGCTGTTATGAAGACAAGGTCTGAATCCTTCAGGGCATTGGCTATGGCTTCTTTTGATTCCTCAGCAGCTTGTTCTCCCAAATTAGGATTTCCACCAGTACCTGTATGCATGGAATAAAATTGTGAATGCACTCAACATTTTGCTATTTTAAATCGAAATTTGCATCTTTTAAAAATATACCATACATTTTCTACACAGTTTATTAACCCATTGGCATTGAGACATGTGAATCAGGTTATTGATACACCATAGACAACTATCAGATATCAATACATTCTCGTAGGTAGCTTAATTAGCACAAGAGATAGTACATTTACACTAATTAGCACTTCATAATCGTGCCAGTTCAGAACAAAACAAAAAACATTACCTAGGCCACGTGTTAACTGCTCTCCGATTTGTAGCGGATATTGCGCCTGCGAATTCAAAAGCGCCTGCGAATCTGTGTTTATGGCATAAAACTCAATGCCCTGAAATCGTACAATGAGTTATCACTATTTGAGAAAACAAACAATGGAAATGCAGGAATATCAGGCTAGCTAAAATATGCACCATTCACATTTCTTAGATGCTGTTGTAGTTCAAGGAATCAAGTGTATGATAAAGTATACCACGGACAACAGCATTAATAGCCAATAACCCAACAAAGGTACTCTTATGCTGCACAGATATAATTGCGAATGGCAGCATGGAATTGCACGGAAGGACGGAATAAAGTCGTACTCCACATCAACTGGTTATAGTTAGGTTCAAATAGAACTACCAGATGGATCTAGATGCCAACGGAAGAAGCCCAATTCCGGCGAGAATGCAAGGGGCGGAAGAGAAACGCAGCTACCTGGAGGCCGCTGCCGATCATGCGGTTGACGGCGTTGTTCCCGCCTCCGCCGACGCCCACGACCTTAATCCTCGCCGTCTCCACCGGCGCGAACGAGCACCGCACGGACGCGTGGCGAGGCCGCCGCCGCCGCGCGTACCCACGGGGCGGGGCGCTGCAGAGATGGGTCGGGCTGGGGAGGCGGATGAGGGCGGAAGCCGACGAGGAGGGCGCCGCCGACGCCATTTGTAGCCTTCTGAATGCCGGAGGTGAGGTAGATGGAGGGAAATGGGGATCTACTGTGGTCTCTTCCTACTAGGGTTTTGAGGATTTGGAAGGGTTTTTAGACGGTTTATCTACTCGGCTACCTCCACGACTATAATTTGATGCAGATTAAGCACTTGATACAGTTGTAGCGGCGAGGTTACTATTATAATAGCTACATTTTCCAAAAAAAAACATATGCATCTTTTTTACGAACTATAGGACCAATTCACCTAATTTTATTGGTTTAGTTACACCCTTAAATTTTTTAATTAAAACCTTTTAACAAGGAAACGATGAATATAATCACGTTGCATAGTGGAAGACGATCATAATTATATATGGTTTATAATATTATTTATGAAAAATAAATTATTACATTAAAATTAAAGAAGTGTGACAACTAAATTAACTTGCAAGAGATACGTTTAATATAATTCGAGACAAATATAAGTATATGAGGTCACGAGGGTGGTAATCTTGTTTTAGTCTAATGTTTTATAATGACAAAACAAACACCGTTCTTAAAAAACGTTGGGCCTTTTTAAAAAATTAGCCTGTGGCTTTGTGATAAATTTTTTTTTGAATCCAATGTGGTTATTTTGAAGAAAAAACGAATTTATCTATATAAATACAAGATATATTTCTTATGGAATTTATTCTTAAAATCGCTTTCTACATTAGCATTATTGGCCCATCGCTCCCAGGCAACACACGGCCTTGTCACGTTTTAAGCCGCCCGGCCCATCAACCCATGATCTCTTCTCCCCTGGAGCCGAAGTCGGGGAGGTCCCACCAGCGCAGAAAAAAACGCACCCCACTCAACAACCGCATCCAAACCCACGGGCACTTTCGTCTTTCCACAACTCGTCATCTGCAGACTTTCCATCGGCACGCGGTTCGTCCCATCCCCTCCACATGACACGTGGGCCCGAGTCCCAACCCTACCCACTCCGTCCCCACCCATCAGCTATTGCAACAAAATCTTAGGTGAGCTTAGCGAGTTGTCCTTTTCCCATCTTTTCCTCCCCTTCCCGACGAAACGCTCCCTCTGCTTAACAATAGATTAGACCCTTGGAGGAGAGAGAAAGACTCAGCCGGAGGAGAGAGAGACAAAGGGGGGAAGAGAGAGAGAGACCAGGCGGCAGAGACACAGAGAGGAGAGGGGAAGAGAGAGAGAGAGAGAGAGAGAGGGAGAGAAGGGGAGGAATCGCGAGGGGTTTTGGCGAGATTTGAGTTTTGGCACCGTCTCCCGCCATGGTGTCCGACCAGGAGATCGCCAGCTGCGTCGAGTCGTTCCTCCGGTCGACGGGGGGCGGCGCCGGCGAGGCATCGCTCACCGCCGTGCTGCAGCAGGCGGAGGCCAAGCTCGGCGTCGACCTCGCCCACAAGGCCCCCTTCATCCGCGACCAGATTGACCTCTTCTTCGGCCCCCACCTCCAGCCGCCGCCGCCGCAGAAGGCCCAGGCCGGCGCTCCTCCTCCGGCAGCCGCCGCCGTGGCTGCCCCTGCTATGCTGCCGCAGGTGCACGTGCCGCTCCAGGTGCAGCCGCCGTTGCAGCAGATTCAGCAGCAGCAGCAGATGGCGGTGCTCCAGCCACAGCTCATATTCCAGGCCATGCCGCAGCTCCCCGCCGGCGCCGCCGCCGCCGGTGCGGCGGTCTCCCCGCCGCCTCCCGTGCCGGCCATGGCGTTCTACCCGCCGCCTCCTCTCGCCTTCCGCGTCACCAGCGGCTTGGGTGGGGTCGCCACTGGTGGGACCGTCTCCTTCCAGCAGCCTCCCCCTGTAGCCGGCGCCACTGCTTCCCCCACCGCTGCAGTACAGGCCGGTGGCGACAACAAGGAGAGGTGAGTCACGGATGAAATTAGGGTTCCTTTTCCCCACATTGAATCGACATATACATGGCAAAATGTTTCCGATTGGCTCTTAAATCGCGCAATTTGTTGGTTGATTCAATGATTAGGGTTGCTAATAACAATGACATGAGCTGGGAACTTGGGATTACCTGTTTGCACTCATGAATTTGGACCTTTAGCTTGGTAGGGTTAGGGTTTAGTGTCCAGTTTCCTAGCAAAGTGATTCTGATTCCAACTTATATACACTAATTTCTACTACCCCATATGTACCTTTGAGATGCCAGTATCTACTTTTTGACCATATACGATTGTTTTGTAACTGTTTATTTGTAGTTAGTTAATTTTTGTCTCTTTTAGTTATCTGGTCTCATAGTCAGAGGATTTCAGGCATGCTTTCTTTGACTGGTGTATGCTGTGTTGAGATTCAGAAGGTATAATAAAACACACAATAGCCAGTTTTATGTATTTTGTTTGGTTGTGATAAAGTGCTTGAAGGCTATTACAGCTGTTATGCTAGAATGTACAAACTAATGAACTGATCTTGCTTTTTTTTTTTTGGGTAGTGAACCTAAGGGTTTGGATTGTTGGAATATTCAGCTTTCTTGCAAGCCACTAATAGAACTTCCTGCTACTTCTTTTCCTTTTTGGGTATTGTTTCCTGCCTAGCCTGCTCTGCATGAAATAGCCCAAATTACCATCTATCTTTTTCAAACAATGACAGCTTAACCCTGCAAGCAAAATATACAGAGCTTGCATTTTATTTGTGTGTATGAATCAGAGTATTTTAAAAAACACTCGTTAACATTGAATTCACCTGGTTTGTATGCTAGATCTACTCTTCAGGATGGCATTCGGTACACTGTGTAGCTTGTATTGTTGTAGTGTATTTTCTCCACAAACCAAAGGAATATGTTCCTGTTTATTGTATACAAAAGTCTCAAGAATGTCATATAGGTTATATTTTATAGTTTTTGCACATTTTTTTTATTAACAATCAGTCAAAATTCCTGATTCTATTTTTAATGATGTAGTACCCAGCTGTTACTATTGATGCCCGTATAGTAGTACCAAGTTATTCGAGTATTATTGCATCATATTATTCTCGCAAGATAATATGCAAATGCCACATCTTATTTATGTGAAGCTGATTTTCTTTTCATTTGAATTGAAGCTTATATTGGTTTAATCATTAGATTCACGTGCCCCATTGATTGACGTTTGTCATTTTTTTAGGATTTATTGGTCAGGGTTGTACAGTAATTCTACTTATATGGAATTTGCTCATGCATGCAAACTGATTAGTTTATCATATCTGTATTAATGACTGTAGTGCTTCCAAGCGGAAACGAGGTGGCCCTGGTGGTTTAAATAAAATCTGTGCAATTTCACCTGAACTTCAGACTATTGTTGGTGAAGCCGTCATGTCAAGAACTCAGGTAATCTCGGTTTTACCCAATTGTAGTAAAAAAATGGATTCCAAATTAATCCTGTGATTAACTACGAATACATCAAAGTAACATGCTTCCTCCATTCAGATTGTCAAGCAGCTTTGGCAATACATCAGGGAGAATAATCTTCAAGATCCTGATGATAAAAGGAAGATAATCTGCAATGACGAACTCCGTGTGGTTTTTGAAACTGACGCAACTGACATGTTTAAGATGAATAAATTGTTGGCGAAACACATAACTCCACTTGACCCAAGTACGCGCTTGTGCTTCTTTTGGTCTAGATATCTCTAACAATGTTTTATTCTGATGAAAATTCCTAATTTTGTTTTTCTTGGTTTTGCAGAGGATCAAATTCGGGATGAAAAGAAATTTAAGCCCTCAAATGTAGCTCCTCAGCCTATGCCTCCTGTTAACCAGCCCTCTGTGGTGATTTCTGACGCGCTAGCCAAGTTCATTGGAATAGAAGGCGCAGTGCCTCAAGATGACGCTTTAAGATATCTTTGGGATTACATAAAAGCAAACCAACTTGAGGTATGCATGTGTCTTAACTTTTTTTTTTGTTGCATGAAATCAGCACTTCTGATGAATGTGAGTTGGACTTGGAGCTAAATATTGACTGCAAGTGCTGGAAAACTTTCAATGCTTTGAAACATCATTGTTATATAATTAATTATTCATCAGAAACAGTAGTATTGTGGTAGACACTGAAGAATAACCAGCTAGCTGTAACTCACCACCTTGCTGTTAATGTTTTAGATCACTGAAATGTATATTTTATCTCTTCCAAAAATACCAGTGAAATTCTCATTTTATTCCTTTATTTTAGATTGCTAGATTGACCTGCCAAGTATGGCAGGATCTTAGCAAAGCTGCATTATTTCTGTTTTCCTTATAGTCGTTCCATCTTGAGAATGTGAGTTGTTGCACTGGGAAATACTAAAAGTTGCCCAACTGATATGTGCTTTTATTCATTTACTGATTTTACACAGGATGTTATTACTGGATCGATATTATGTGATTCAAAACTTCAAGAGCTGTTCGGCTGTGAGAGCATTCCTAGTTCAGGATTATCAGAGTTGCTTGCTCACCACTTCATTAAGGAAACGTAGCATATCCACATTAACTGGTTAGTTTTCCTTTCTCAAGCGCCATAGCCACTGGAGTATCTGTTTGGTTATAATATATAAAATTTTAGCTTGATGCTGGTACATCAGAGATTTATCTATTATTTGCTAAATTGTTTTGCTCTATTTTGTTCTGTCCTGTTTCCTGTCCATACAGATCTAGGATTGCAGTGGTGCCAGATAGGCCTAACTTTACAATATGGTGTTCTTGACAAAAAATGGACAGCTAGCTTATGTACCTCTTATATGCTCTGGATTATGAAGGTTGTCAGATAAAACCAGATTATTTGTGGTAGCCTGTAATTTTTATTCTATGTAGTGGCTACTGCCGCAGTACTTGGTGTAACCTCTACAGAATTCGTAGCGTTAGTTTCTGAAATGTTAAAATGTCTTGGCTGACTATGTAAAGTTAAGCTTTTTATTTGAGTGCCAGGTTGAACTTTTTAAAAAGCTGTAAGGATACGTTCACTACGTCTCTTGGTTATAAAATGTGTGCTCCCTATATATTGGTGTACTGTGTGTCTTGAGGGCCAGCACTGATCTATCTCAACTTTCCCCGTTGGTAAAGAAGAGAAAGAGCATTTCAGTACTTTTGCATTATGAAGATGCGCGTGAGGACCATGTCCATATATCCTCTGATCAGTGATGATACTTGTATTGTTAAACATTAGTACAGTTGATGCTCGAAAGTAATGGCAATGTTAAACGGATAAGTGAAAATTATTATGGTCTGATATTTTTTAGTTCTTAGTGAATTAAGCCAATATTATTGTGCCAAGAGTAGACAATCCACAACAGCATTATTGTGCTGTAGTATGGTTGATTTATTTTTTTTGCAAATTCTTTTGATGTATCGGATGGTGTCATGGTGACATGGAGAGCTACCCAAGCCCATATGTGATAGATATACTGCAACTTGAACTTAACCTGTTCTTTGCCTGTTAAGACCTAACTAAAACCATTAAGAAAAGCAGTACAGGCCAATTGAATAAGCCTAAATTTACAACTCTGAACGCAAACTAAAGAAAACTAAGGGCCTGTTGGCAAGTTGAAAATGTGAAGGTAATGTTTAATTTGTTATCTTACCAAATATTGGCAAACTTTTGTGAGGAGAAGTTTGTAGAATCTTACCAAAGTTTTGTGGGCATTACCAAAATTTGATAGCAAACCAAATAAAGCCAAATTTTGTCAACTTGCCAAGCAATAGAATGGTTCAGAATGGCAATAATCTGAACAGCCCCTAAAGCGCGAATCTGTGGATCCACTATCTCCTTTTTTTTCATTTTTTCTTTATATTTAAACACCCTTTCAAACTCGCCAGCTACACGGGCAAAAAAATACAGCATTGTGCGTATCATACATCGAGAACTACAACAACATTTGTCAAATCAAGACACCAAGCAAAACGCAACAAAGCTTCTTCCTAGCTTATTTTGGACGGGAACCCGTCGTCGTCAAAGCCGCAGCCATTGCCAGCGACGTCCAGCAGCTGCAAGTCGTCATCGAACGCTTCGTCGCCGGCGAAGGCAACGACGTCCAGCTCCTGCGGCTCCATCACGCTCCGGCTCGCCTTCATCTGGTCCTCGAACATCTTCTGCAGCCTCTTCCCCTGCTCCTCTATCTTCAGCTGCAGATTTCTCTGAATCTACGAGGCAAACACATTCAGACATATTTTAGAAAGTTAGTTACATTATTTTTAATGATAACCATATAATTAGTATATAAAGTTGTGTCTAGTGTTGGCAAATGATGGAGCTAGCACCTCCAGCTGCTCATGGAGGCGCCTCTGCACGTCGAGCTGAACACGCAGTGCTTCTGTGATTTGCATTCCACTACAGCAAAAAGGGGATTCTTGTTAATATATGCATGCATGATTTGACACTAGATAACTAGCACATGCACTCCATTGGGGGATTGGTTTGCAAAAGTGCTTGCTACTAGCTCGTAGCAGAGTGTGACACTGTGTGTGAGAGAGGGATACGTTTTGGGGTCCAGATTCTGCATGTCATTTCCTGCGGCTTTCTTCTCCTGTTGCTTCCCTGAAAAATTCGATATCAGAATGAGGACATGTGTCAGTGGATGGATGGATAGCGAGGTATACCAAACAACAGTAGTATAAAAGCATGGCGTTGAAATGATCTAGAATAAAGGAACACATCTAACGAAGGAATCCAGATCCTCCTGAACTAAAGGGATCTGAATATATGCTTATCTCTTACTAACAGTGTTAATGATACTGCTGCTAATGGAGAATGGTCTGCTCTATTTCATAATTCTGGATTGGTGCAGTGCATGAAAACAAAAATTTCATTAAGCAGATGATGTTGTTCAGGGTTACCTTCAGATGACGCTGGCATGTACTTCGCTATGCGATATTTCTGCTCAGAAAGAGGAGAACAGCAAATTGTTAGCAACTGCTCGTTAATTAAACAAAGTCCAACTAGATCAACTAATATCTAGCTAAAAATTGATATACTGACAACATCATCTGTTTAATTACACAGAGATCACATGTGTCTAAAATCGTCCATGTTCAGTTGATCAAGTGACTCTGCTTGCCAGTTTCAGACTTTCAGTTACCTGAAGATGGCTCTTGATGTGGTAGATCGTCAGGCCATCCGAATTCATCAGCTTCAGAATCCCCTTCGGAGTTGCCTCTGCAGGTGTCACAAACAACAACAACAACAATAAAGAACTACGCACCATGAGAACGAAATCGATCACCTTCATCGCAAGAGATATGTCGATTCACCATTAACAACAAAAGCTGCCTCTCTGTTTTATTTTCTGATCAAGAACACTCACTGTCTGCGCCGCCGAGCTGATTCACGCAGTCGACGAATCGCTCGTGCAGGTCCTGCGTCCACCTGATCCTCGTCTTGCTTGGTGCACCTGATGATCCGGCGGTGGAGGTCACCGGAGTTGCTGCGCTGATGCAGCTCCTGGACAATTGATTCTCCATCTGGTTTTGTAAGCTCGGCGCTTCCATCGCCGGCAGAATCGGTTTCGCCGTAACCTTCACCGAATTTTCAGTTGATTTTCAGATCAGAAATTCACAACCAGTAACATACTAAAGCAATTAAGTATGATTCCATGCTTACTTGAGGTGAAAACGGGTGGATTTTGGGCTCGCCGGTGAGAAGCCGAGTGGTGGTAGGAACTCCGGCGAAGAGGCCGTGAAGCCTCTCCTGCCGTTGCTGCGACGGCGGCGGCGGCGGCAATGGCGTCGGCTCGCCGGCGTCCCGCGGCCGGACGTAGTACGTCCTCACCGACGAGTGGTCGGCACGGAGGAGCAGCGGTTCGACGGGACGGTACATCTCGCTCTCCGGCGACCGGAACGCCGTCTTCGCCGCAATCGCCGCCGCCGCCGCTGCCGTCCCGAGACCGCCGGCGCAGTCGAACTGCGCCATGCCGAGAAGGTTCTCGGCGGCGTAGAACGCCGCCGCGTTGGATCCGACGCAGGTCTGCGCGAGCAGCGGCGACGACGACCTCGCCGCGTACTCATCGTGCAGCCAGCCGCCGTGCTGCTGCTGATGGTGCTGCGCCGACGACCTCACGAGCCCCGGCCGGAACGAAAGCCCGGCGGCGGCGGCGGAGGTCAGCAGCTGCGACGTCGCCGGCGAAGTGTCACACAGCGGCGACATCCCAAAGTGGCACTCGTGAAGCTTAATCTTCTTCGTGTTCATGATATCTTGCAACATTTAACTGAACAAACAATTCAACCAACCACACCATTAATCCAACTATTTCACAGTTCAAACAGTTTCGCAATTCAAATTATGTATAAAACATTACGTGAATAGCACAAAATTTCAACCGGAAAACTGAATTAGGGGCGAGATTTGGAGGAGGAAAGAGGGATTAACGCGGCGGCGACGCTTAAATAGGAGATGGATCGAGCTAGTGGCACGATCAATGGGGGAATCCGCACCGGCCTAAGATTCGCAAAGATTAAGAGAGGAGGCGTGGCACGCAACAACGGCGAGAGAATAATTCTCCGGCGGTGCAATGCAATGTCCCCGGATACGCACAAACCCAATCTCCGGAATCACCAAAACAGCCGACGACGGCGACCACCACCATAATCACAGCAGCCGGCGAAGAAGACGGCGAGCAATGCCATGGAATGACAACAAGTTGCATTATTACACACACATGGTTGAGAGGGAACTTACAACTTGAAACGCACCACTGGAATTGAAGTGGAAACTTCGTGGTTAAACCAAGCAATTAGTCTCTCTTTCTATCTGAGATCAGCTCAGCTGACCAGCAAGATCACTTTCTATCTGGAGGAAGGATTGGAATCTGGAGGAGAGTTGGGAAGGAATTGAAGAATGGGTGCAAAAGAGGGTAGTAGTCTTGATCATCCCAAATGGAATATGAGCTTCTCTCAGTGGGGGGCCTCAGGCCCTAATGGAAACAACTGACAAGAATATAAAGATGCTGTTATCCAACTGCTACATATATAGCAGAAGCCTAAATAATCTCGCATGTCAGACAAGGCTAGGTGACAAATAGTCACTTTGGTGTCCTCACCCTCGCTATCATTTTCTTTGTCTTCGGTTCTAATGGTCTCCAGCTTTAGCTGAGGAAAATTGCAAACTTAAAACGTTACAGTTAGGATTACAGGGGACATCTCTATGCTCCATGTTTGTGTGTTTCTTGTCTTTTGATGTCCCAACAAGAATGGATAGTAGTAGTACACCAGATTTTCCCTGCAGGTAGATAACCTGTCGAATCATACAAGGTTCCTAGTTTGAATCTTCTTGGACGTGATGTTTATCGTCGCAGTTAATTTTGTTCCAAGTTAAATAAACAAGTGTCCCTCCCCGCAAAAATAAAAAATAAAAATAAACAAGTGTCCTTCCACGCAAAAATAAAAAATAAAAATAAACAAGTGTCCCTGACTCCTCATGGTACCATGAGATAGACAAAATAGTCAAAGTAGAGCAGTAATTTCATGCAGTAACCAGACAAACTGGTCTTGTTTTACTTAACATGATAACATCGATCTTCCTTTTTGTTTCATCTAATTCGTTTATACAGGATAACAGGACACCATCTTTCTTTCTAGTCTGTTCCAGTCATCTTTAAAAAAGACCAGCATATGTAATTTCAGATCTACTCTAAGTTACAATACACATCTTATCGTCAGTTATTTTAGTATCCCCTTGTTTCTGCAGAGTTTAATCAGATGTGGAATTTTTCATTATAATACAGGAGTATGCTATATGAACCTTTTATCCATAAGGTGCTAGGTGTGCTCAATTCACATGTTGGCATTTCACCAGCTCTCCAGTCTCCAGTCTCCACTGATAAGAATTAAGAAGTCCTCCTGAAAAGATAGAGACCAGCTTTAACATTTTCAGGGGAACCAGAAAATACATGCACAAGTACAACTGGCAAACCAAAATTTTTTCTGGACCAAAGTTGTGCATCGATCTCTAGCTAAAAACAAAGTCAAACCATAATAAAATCTTCTAATCATCTTTTTAATGTAATGGGGAATCCACCGGGGCCACACATCCCTTCAGAAGAAATGCAGGTGTTTGATGAGCATTGGACTGCTCTTGTCTTCGGAATCTCCCTGATCAGAAACAAGAATGAGAGATCAAGGTCGAAGCTGCCGTCCTGATCTTACATTCCTACCCAACAACAGACACTGACACTGTCAATTATCAAAATGTCAATCGCAATTTCGATAGATCAAAACGGTCGGATCAATGGCTCCAGTCCAGACCGAGTGGTCGAAGTATGCCTACATACTCATATAATCATTATCTGAATAAACGTACCCGTACAATATCTGAATCATGTATGTTCATGTTGGCCAGGGTTTTACAGGTTTCTGACAAAAGAGATGATATAATCAGAGAAAAGGATTCGGCAATTCGATCGACGACAATACTTATGCAAATGCAGATTTGGACGTGCTGGGTATGCCAACGTGTAAAGATTAAGAAAGAATCTTATCTGGATATGTATGTACATAAACATGGCCTTTTTCTGAACTTGTGCTGCGCCTGTTGGTGCTTCGTGGAGTGGAGAGGGATGTAATTAACAAGTTCGTCTTCTGAAACCCTGAAGGGGCAGTAGAACATGCTTGCCTCATTGGCCCCTCGAACCTTGTTTAATCTCATGGGTTTGGCATTGACTCAGCTCCAAAAACGACATGGAAAGGCAAATGCGTTTGTGTCGATCCCAGGGACTGCATGTTGGGCGTAGTTTAATCCCGGGCTTTATCGATGATTTGGCAAATTGGGAGTAGTTAATTTGCCATCGTGTTGGAGGAGAGTAATTTTGTACTTCGGCTACCACCGGAGCTCCGCCGCGTCCCCCACTCCGTCGTAGCAAATCGCAGCTGGCAACGCTACGGCTTTTACGTGATCAGATTCTGGACGGTCAGATTGGGCACAACGATTGTTCATTAGTTAATGGACTCAATTTCAAATGGGCTTTCTTGGGCTCCATGGGTTACAGATATTATATCCGAAGAATGATGGGTCTGATGCTCTGTGTCCGGGAGCTTATAGTGGCCCACTGATTAGCAGCCGAATCAATTTCACAAATCGATAGTCAAAAGCACTAATCTCATTACAAAATCGAAGCATAAAAATCGTGTGAGATTTCTGCCTGAATTTTTTTCTGACAAACCTAGCAAAAACGCCAGTAAAAAGTGAAAAGGAGGAAGTCATGTAGGTGCATGTAGTAGTGTTCACATTTTTCAATTAGGGAATGTGTAGTGTTCAAGATGCCACGTTGGTTTTCTTTGTTTTTCCACTGGACCAGGATCAGCAACTATATAAGCTAAGTCTTGATTAATTAGAGATGATCTGCTGCTACTACTGCTACGTGTCGCAGACTCGCAGCATCATTGCAGGGTGCCGCTGTTCGGCATAATTTGTTCGGCATTCTAGAAGGAATTCTTCTCTCACCGTTTGTTTTGTTCATCCCCACGCGCACGCAGACGCGTGCGCACACAGTCTCCGCCCGGGTTGCGGCAATCGATCAAGCGCTTGCATTGCACGCACGCACACATGAATACATGATGAATTGATGATCCGCTGATGAGCACACTGATTCTGGTACGAGTCCACGTCGTGTATCTCCTGCGATCTCCTTCGTTTACAATCACAACCCCAATCCCCTCGAATGATTGGCTCCCAATCTTCTTCCTTGCATCTCCATGGCTGCATTGTGTGTGTCACTGCCCTTTGCAAAGTATCCCAACAACTAGATTCCTACGACGACATAGCAAGCCTGCAAAGGCAATGCACACGGGGAATGCATGAGCAGCCAGGTGCATGCATGCACGCATCCATCCATGTAAAAGTGTGTACACGGTTCATCTCTCCATCTGACCATCTCTCTCTTGTCTGTTATATCCAGCTGAACAATTGTAAGTCATGGCCAATTATGTGATGCACTTTCTCAGGGATCAGCAACTTGGACGCAACAAAACCGGGAAGAAGAAAGAACAAGGGAAGGAAATTAGACTGGAGAGGACTTGTCATCCGACTGTCCTTCACTGAAACTGACTAGGTTGAGAGATCACGCAACATTACGTGGAAGATGAGTTTATGGTCTTTCTTGATTTGGTTCTGATGTTCTTAAGTTGGAGGGCTATCGTCTGTAAGGAGGGCAATTTGATATACTAATATTAGGGTGCTTCATTGTTCATTCATTTCCTGCTGTTCAATGAGCGAACCAGTACTAATCCACATTACAGCTAGTAGTGACGTACAAAGAGCATCAAGGAACAGATTTAGGTCCATTTTAGTGCCAACAGGGATTGCTATTGTATTTCTGAATTTCCAAACCAGGCTTGCTCACAGAAAGTGCTTCGTCCCTTCTCTTTTCTTTGAGAAGGACATGACTGCAGTCAGTTTAACAAAATACTAATCAAGAATACACTGTTATGAGACCATGATTATGATGCAACCAATTTTTCTTGTTACTTATGCATTAAATGTTATCAGTATTTAGTTACCGTGACTTAATCATGCTTAGTACTAAACCTTACTACGTAGTTCAAGCTACACTCACCCTATATTGCCATTTTCTTTATTCTTTTTTTGGATTCTGAACTGATGATTAGTAACATTCACCCTACTCTGCTCCTCCTTGGAATGCTGCATGTCAGCACTGCTCTGTATGCCCGAGGCAGAATTATTCAGTTAATTTCGACTTTCATCAGTCAGCAAGGTAAATGCTATCGGTATCACTTTCACCTGGCAAAAGATGGACATGGATCAGTATAATTTGAATTACCAACGTACTAATATCATCGGAAACATACAGGATCAAGATTCAGAAAAAAAAAAGATGAAGTGTCTTCTTTCTTCCACGGGCCAAGAGCAGAGTAGGCTGGTCCACTTATCGAAACCATGCTCACTTACTGACAGGCACCTTCTGAACCTTGCTGATTGCTGTTCCCTAAAACCCCTCAAGTCCTGCAGTAATATCGCTCGGACGAAACAGTAACAGCAAGTCGCTGAATTGTCTGAATCATTGACATTGTTCAGAATCCATTCGTCTTTTGCAGAAGAAAAGCTTTATCAAGCTCAAGCAAATGTATTTTTGGCCCCAAATTCTCGAGATAGGCAAAGCATCCAATGAGGGTTATGCAATACATGATGTGAACTTTACTGAAACCTGAAAGCTATTTCACTTTTCCTTTTGATCAGAACAAGTGTTCAGTTTTACACAACGAAAATGACATAAGCTGTAGCCTGTAGCCAGACTACCAGTCTATGCAATGGCATAGTTGAAATTTACTTGAAAATACAGTGGTATTTGCCTATACGAGAGCTTTATAATCCCATGAACTCACGCCGGCGAGCTCCATCTCACCATAAGCTCGATCGATCAATGGCTCCATTGTTTCACATGGAAGCTCTGCTCCCGAGCTCGATTTCACCCAAGATCAACTCAATCATCCACTCCCACATCTACCCGCAGGTCGGCCATGTCTTCCGCACCCTCGCCAAATTCAAATCCCTTCTCATCGACGTCCTAAAAAGGTCGCCGCCGACGAGAGGCGGCGGCAGCGGCAAGAAGAAGAAGTACGCCATCGGCTATCGCTCGAGGCCGGAGAAGAAGAGTAAGAAGAGGATTATCATCAGCAAGGTCGCCGGCTTCATGAAGCTGCTTCGCTTCAACTGGGCCGCCTCCGCCGCCGTCACGCCGGCTAATCGCGCCATGGAGTACTACCACGACGATGAATCGGCGTGGAATGTGGTGGTTCCGGCCGAGGCGGCGACGGCGGCGGAGATGGTCGGTGCCGACGACGACGGAGACGATTGCGGGTACTTGTGCTGGCTGGAGGAGGAGACGTCGGCGGCTGCCGGAGAAGGAGAATTTGGCGGCGGCGACGGCGACGGTGACGGGAACGATGCGATGAACGAGATTGATAGGCTCGCGGAGAATTTCATCGCGAGGTGCCATGCCAAGTTCTTGCTGGAGAAGCAGGAGTCGTACCGGAGGTATCAGGAGATGATGGCTAGAAGCATCTGAGCTTGTGGCCGGCGATCGACGATCCATGGAGGATTTTACTGCACGGCTTGGTTTTTCTCTGAAATAATCTGTAACTTCTGAAATCGATCAGCGATGTTAATTATGGGAGTAAAAATCCAGTGGTTACTGGCTGTTGAGCAGAGCAATGTCCTGAATCGAACTCGTACTCTCAGTGGTGACAAGATTTGGTTTTCGATGTGGAAGAAAAACTCGTGTGTTGTGTTGGTGTATTAATGTAAAACGCGAGTTAGGATTGTCGAAAGATTTTTCTCCTATAAAGGCAACAATAATATCAATCAGATTGTAACCATTTACGCAGTGAAGTGGCTGAGAAAATTTGAAATCATAAAAAAGGAGAAATATTTATGTCACTTATCAATTATCATCGTTCAAATGGTATAGTAGGTAAGGTATACAAATCGTTGAACAAATATGGACGAAAATACTCTTACAATTAATCTCACAAACTTTGTAAAATTCCAAAATTCGATTTAAACTTTCCAATGTACGAAATACGGTCAAAGGGTCAAAGCCCCTACACGTACACGGTACACGATTACACGAACACGGACCATATCTATTAGGCCATGTGGGCTATGAGATTCCACAAATATCTGGCTCAATGGAGGCCCAGAGCCCAAACCTCCATATGAACCAACCGCTCCCCACGTCTCGTCGCTAACCCTCTCGATTCCGCGGCGGCTTTCGCCTCTTCTTCTTTCGCTTCCGCCTGCCCCCCTCCGCCAACCGCAAAGCTAGGGTTTCGATCTCGCCGGCCGCTCGGCTTCTTCCCCTACCTCGTCCACGCACGCGAAGGCTACGGTCGCCATGGAGGGAGCCGGCTCCGCACGCAAGAGATCCCGGCCGGACATGGCCAACGGGGGCGGCTCCGGGGGGAAGCGCTCGAGAGGTAACAGCGCCCCTCCCTTCCCTCCCTCTAGCTCTCTGTTCGCCTCGTACTCGCCTTCTGCATTTGCTTCCGGGTGCTGGATTTTTCGCTCTCTTGTGTGCGCTGTGATGATGGATCTGCAAGCCTCGACGCTGTCTAGATGGTTTTAGGGTTTGGTCTGCGAGAATCGAGCGAGTGCGCGGGGCTAACGAGCGAGCCCTAGTAAGGTTATAATAGCCAAGCTTGTGTTTGTAGTTAATATATGATGAATCATATCGTGAGTATGCACGTGTTTTCATGGCCAAGGACTTCAATATCTAGTAGCTGCTCTAATTCGGATTTTGGAGGTTTACTGTGCATTTCGAGTTTGTACGTTAGTGAAATTTCGTTCAAAATTGAAAATACAACAGATCCTTTCCCAGGGGGAAAAAGGCAAGTATCCGTGTTAAGTGTGTAGGATTACTTAGACGAATCACATAGTCCAGGACTGCCAGTTTAATTTGTGGTTTCCCTTGAAACACAAGATCTGAGACTGCTTGAAATATTTGGGGAAGGTGGTATATAGATGTAACAGGTGAGCCCTACTGATTAGATTAGATTAGAATAAAGTAGAAGAAACCGCATCCTGCATTCCAGTGTATTCCAGTGTAATAACTAAGGACCACAGTTATAAGTTGTAGCGCAGTTTGAAACTGTTTTCAAAAGCGTATCATCTCATGGCTCTCGATCATAATGGAATTTGAGGATGCTGCAATTGAGGTAACAAGAAGAAACATCTGGACTCACAATATTTATAAGTTGAGAAGTGGCATATTTTCGTAGTCCTTGGTAATCATGGACTTAAGCGCAACTTTAGTTGTGCAATGTACATGTGAATTTTGCAGGATAAATCACCATGAAATATTATAGTTACTATATATTGTTTATTCATCACATTCATGTGGCACAAATCTGTATGTTTACTTCATCCGAAGATTAATTAATAATGCAACCTCTAACAATTGAGAAGATGCAACAAATTTTATGCAACAGAAATGGAGTCATTTCAAACTGGTCTATCAAGCAAATTGAAGCCTTGCACCAAGTTTTTCAGGTTACAATCTTAACCTATCCAAGATAACATCATAATAGTAGTTTCTAATGTTCACTATGTATTACAGTTAGAAATCGAATTACCTTTGCAAGTTTTACTTATTCAGAAGCTGTACGACTGTGTCAAACTATCACACGTTGAGATTAATAAAATACATGACTGCTTTTTGTAGCTGTCTGCTGATTGAATGGCAATTTGTTGTCTGTTCAGGAAGCATCAATTTGAGCACAAAGTATGTTTGCCATATGTAGAAATATGTTTTCTGTGGATCTTGACCTATTAAATGTGAAACGACTATGAATTATAACTTAGAATTTCTCACTTGATCAAACGGTGGTTATTCCTGTGATATTACTGCATATGAAAAGGTTATTATTATCAGTCTATATACCCCACAACAGCACCTCAAGAATTTTGATGTGTACTTTAAACTTTCTAAAACAAAACATAATTTTTTGAATTAAACAGTTACAGACCTTCCAACTATATGGCAATTGGCACTGAAATGGAGTAATGGGCTCGTTTTGGGTGATGCCTTGCATTTTCAACTTCTGCCATGTTATAAAAATTGCACAGAGCACACACTGAAAGTCTTAGCAAATTTAACCATGTTAGACTTTCCATATTTAGCTTATGTATATAAGAAGGCTATTCTGCATACTTATTTGTAAAATGGTAATAATAAATCTGTGATATATGGAATGTTGAATTCAAGCTATAGAAGCTAACCAACCTTCTGTACCGTTGTCATTAGTTGACATTTTGTGTCCCCGTGCCCTATTCTTCCATGTGTATGGTTCTGTATCCATTCTACAATTGATTTATTTGGTTCATGTGAATTTTATTTTATTGTTTAGAAAGCGATTTTTCATTCGCTAATGTCCAACTTACTGTGTAATTCCGCATCTCAAGATTCTCTGGGTTCATGCAACTTGAACTGAAGCTACACTGTATTTTTTTACTTATGGAAATGTCAATGATAACATGTAGTGTTTTGATTTATGCAGCACTGTCGGGTGCCCTTTTGGTGAGGGCTGCCATTTCTCGCACTTTGTCCCTGGTGGGTATCAAGCAGTATCAAAAACACTCAATCTAGGGAACCCTGCTGTACCTGTGCCGGCAAGAGCTCCTATGGATCACGCTGCTGCTGGTAATTCTCATCCAGCATCTTCTGGCAAGACACGCATGTGCACCAAGTACAACACTACAGAAGGCTGCAAATTTGGTGACAAGTGCCATTTCGCCCATGGTGAGAGGGAGCTCTGCAAGCCAGCCTACATGTCCCACGAGAGTGCCATGGCTCCTATGGGTGGTCGATATGGAGGCCGCCCTGAAGCACCTCCACCAGCTGCTATGGGTCCTCCAGCAGGAAACTTTGGTGCATCAGCTACTGCCAAGATCAGTGTTGATGCCTCCCTTGCTGGTGGCATCATTGGGAAGGGTGGGGTGAACACGAAGCAGATATGCAGAGTAACCGGGGTTAAGCTCTCAATACGTGACCATGAATCAGATCCAAACCTGAAGAACATTGAGCTCGAAGGTAATTTCGACCAGATAAAGCAAGCAAGCAACATGGTAGGTGAGCTCATTGCAACAATCAGCGCAAGCACACCAGCCAAGAAACCTGCTAATGCAGCGGCACCAGCAGGCAGAGGCGGTCCTGGGGGCAGGAGCAACTTCAAGACCAAGCTATGCGAGAACTTCGTGAAGGGAACCTGCACGTTCGGCGAGCGATGCCACTTCGCTCATGGTGAGACCGAGCAGCGGAAGGGTGCTGCTTGAGAGCTGAAACGTATCTTGGGCGCACCGATTCTCCTTTGTCTTCTGTGACTATACATGCTCTGCATCTTTTAGGTGAATAGCCTGTTGTATTGCGATTTTCTGGATTGTTACGTTTTGGATACTGCTTTTGATAGATGTCTGAGATGCAATAACTCAGTCCTCCTTCTGGTGGTATGCCAGTGTAGAGCTATCTTTTCAGTATTTTCATCCTCACTTTATTCATTTGTAGTCTCATCAGTTATAGTGGACAGTGGATGTTATTTTGCCCAAAGATCCAATCAGTGGTACTACTATGTTGTCTTTGCAAATAGTCAAGTAATTCAATCCTGGGAACTTCGCTGGATATGCTACAAATTTATTCCAAACTAGAAGCAGCACGATACATTGAAACTAAAAATAGACAAATAAAACGTCAGCCCCATATTTGATTTCTCCTCTGTTTCTCAGAGGCTTCCACGTCGCGTGTGTGCATCTCCAACTCATCTCAACACCACCACCAGCACAGCACTACGGCGACGAATTCTGGTCGCTCTCTGCTATTCTCCTCTCAACTACAGGTTTGCCTCCCATGGCCACCGCCGTCGCCACCGTCTCCTCTCCGTTACCGCCGGCCTTTGTCCGCAGCCGCCGGGATGGCCGCCTGAGCCTGCCGACTCCTCGGCGCCGCCCCGCCGCCGGGCGCTGCAGGGCCTCGGCGTCGACGTTCCAGGGGGGACCCGCCGCCGCCAGCTACGCCCGCGAGATGGAGCGCCTCTCCGCCAAGGAGTCCCTCCTCCTCGCCGTGAGCTCCTCACCAGCCTGGTTTTTTGAATCTCTCGTGTAGTAATCGGAAATTCCCTACCCCCTAGTACTTGGTGGAGTACCAATTTCATCTTCATAGCAAGTGCTAGTAGTAACTAGGAACATGACTGATTGGCGTGTTGTATTAGTAACTAGTACTAGTATTACTGCATTTACTTATTGCATTCAATTGTTGTGTCGAATCGGAGGTGTTTTGATCAACTCCACAACTTGCTAATTATCATCATGCTTTCAGCGTTGTTCAAACACACTGTCAGAAATACCAACAAGTTTTTTCTCAAGTAAGAGGGAAGACGCACATAAGCAACCGATTAATAAAAACCTTGATTCCACAGACCCATATGTATTGAATTGGCTTCTCAACAATTCAAAGAAGAGTTGTGCATTCTCAAATTTGCTAAGAGCTGTACATAATCAGTTTGTATCAATACTGTAGCCAATTGTGAGCTTTAAGTTGATTCCTCAGCTAGGTTGTGTAAAAATTGCAAATTTCAGTTCAGAGATGCTGGAGGATTTGAATCCTTGGTTAGTGGAAAGGCCACGGAGATGCAGAAGGTTGATGTCAATGAGCGGATTGTTGGACTTGAGCGTCTAAACCCCACTCCACGCCCCACAACGTATGTGTTGAGCTCAGAAAAGTTATCATGTTCCACAGTTCATTTGTAGTTTGATGATCATTCTTTTGGTTGCATGCTGTTATTTGTTTTCAGTAGAACTCCCCGAATTACTCAAAGAGTTTGTTGTATGACCAATTCTATTGATCTATATTCAGTATCATCCGTTGCACTTCACAGATCTCCCTTCCTGGAAGGTCGATGGAACTTTGAATGGTTTGGTGACGGCAGTCCTGGGGCATTTGCAGCCCGTCTTGTGTTTGAGTATGTCCTATTGCTGGATGCAATTGGTATTTTTAAATTGAAATTTGCATACTGTTTTGAAATTAAGCTGCCACTTACTTATTTTTCTGGTATGAATTCTGTAGTCTGTATAATTTGTCCTATGGCATGACGATCAAAATGCATAATTCCATGTTGATCTCCCTCTAACATAAAAAAATGTAACCACATAGAAAATATCCTTTATATGTAGGAGGTCACCCACAACTGTTGCACACTTTACCGGACTTGATGTCCTGATCAAGGATGGGTACTCGAAAATTTCCTCCAACGTGAAGTTCTTAAATACGGTAATTTCAAAAGATGACACTGCATAAAATCTATCAACAGTTCTTAAACTCTTTTGTCACACTTGTCACAACTAGTAGCCTTTGATATATGTAGGTACAAAGCAAGTTCCTACTGACTACTCAGTTGTCTGTGGAGGGTCCTATAAGGATGAAAGAGGAATATGTCGAGGGCATTATAGAGATCCCTAGGATAAGAGAAGAAACACTGCCTGACCAACTGAAGGGTTTAATTGGACAAACTGCAGGCGCTCTGCAACAACTCCCTGCCCCCATAAGAGATGCTGTTTCAGAGGGGATTAAATTGCCACTTAGTAAGGAGAACACTTCTTATTTCCATCTACAGTATTTTGCTTACTCTGAAAGAGTTATAAACTTTATCTTCAGTTTATATTGTTTCTCATTTAAGTTGGACACAGCTTGCCATCTTTTCTTAGATGAAGTTCAGTATAAACAACGGTTCAATATATATATTTTATCTGATCATGGTGGTGTAACTGCATAACAGACCTACTTGTATTAACTAATTAGATTTGATGCCTTGTTTTCTTATGGCAGATGGGATGTTCCAGCGCTTATTCATGATTTCTTACTTGGATGAGGAAATACTGGTATATTTCTTTCGTACATTCAGTGAAGATCACAATCATAGTGTAATAACATGTAGTATTTTCACCGCACATTCAGAGTTAAACTAAATATAATGTATAATTGTATATTCGAAATACCGCTTCCTTTAATCTCCCGTTAACCTTCCTCTGATGTACACAGAGATCTGAAATCAATTGCATAATCAACTCTATATCGTAAACCTTTCATATTTGCAAGTCCAGATTGAAATAAGTCCTTTAATATAGGTAGTTTGTTCATGTCTCTTAAGTATGGATGATGTTAAAAGTCTTCTGCTGTTTCATCTAATGTTTCATAAGTATACAATGCGATGTCCTCTTTCAGATTATCAGAGATGCATCTGGAGCACCTGATGTCCTAACAAGATTGGAAGGGCCACAGCCAAATTCAATTGATGGCACAGATGCGGTGCTGTCAGAATATGAAAGCTAGTGTTAACTGGGGCACTAATCAGTACATCATCATTATTAGTTTTTTTGTTCTTCTGTTCAGCCTTTTTTCACGCTTGCACATACATAAAACTGTAGTATGTATTAGCATTCACTTGAATGTACTACTAATAGTAACACATCGCTTTGCTATGGCTGTCAGGTTCATGAAATAGTAAGATGAATATCTGAACATGCAAAATGGACTGGCAAATCACTTAAAAAACTGGCCTCCTCCCAGATATAAACAGGCAAACAAATCTGTTTGTTTACTTTTCCAATAGTACAAACTAAAGCAAATCACTTGGAAAACTGGCCTCCTCCCAGATATAAACAGGCAAACAAGCTGTTTTTACTTTCCAATAGTACAGACTAAAGTTTGCTCTGCTCTTATCAGCAGTTGCAGACTTGAAGCATCAGTGAGGACCACAGCAACCACTCCCTTCACACGCCCACTCCCTTCACACGTCCATGACGCAACATTTGAAACAGTAAACTTTTTAATGAGATCAATTTGGTTTTTTTTTTCAAGCCCAAAATGTTCTACAGAGATCACTGGGTAATTATCAGGGGAACAATGCTTTAGTTTCTTGTGAGAAACCACCATCTCTTACTGCCTTAATTTTGGTTATACGCATAACAGTTGAGCCCCAGGCACTGTATCAGAAAATTCTGCCGTGTTCACCCGAAACAAAAGTTCGAAATAAACGACGAAATGGGTTGATTTAATCCCATTGACAGTGATGGAGTGAATCGTTAAAACAAAAATGTGGTATGAAAACAGAATATTTGACGGTTCATGACGCGAAACATGAAAAATGGAAGATCTCTGCTAATAATCATAATCTCAGGCAGGTGGAATTTATCTAAACGCGAGGATCAAGGAGCTGAAACATTCAATGCTAAACTCCAAAGCATCCGGAAAATTCACGGCTAATAAACTCCCCAATGCATCACCTATTCACCTGATCAGATTCATCAGAAACTAAACATCGTCCATGTAAAATCCACCCTCTAAAAGCTGTAACAAATCGCTCCCGTCCTCTTCACCGAACGCGTGCAGAAATCCCCCCGACGCCGCCGCCTCGATCTTCACCTCCGCCTTGATCATCGCCGCCGCCGCCGCGCCGCCGCCCTCGTCGCCCGCCGTGTCGCACGGCTGCGACGCCGCCGGAGAGGCGGCCCCGTCGGCGGCCGGCATCCCGGTGAGCCGCTGGACGAGCTCGCGGAAGTGGCGCGCGTCCGTCTTGATGACCTCCGGCGCCAGGACGTGCACGATCCTGATCTTCCTCGGCGCCGGCTTCGCGATGGCGTGGGAGAACTTGTGCGTGGCGCCGCCCATCGCCGCCGGCGAGAACGACGACGAGGAGGAGGAGGAGGCGCGGGTCGGGGATTTCATGGCGTGGTGCTTCATGCCGGCGAGAGCGGACGCGAGAAGGGAGAAACGGAAATGGCGGTGCGGAGCTCGTGAGAGAAGAGATGTGGCAAGGCAGGAGCCGTAAGGGATTAGCTTATATAGGCTAACCCTGACATTTATGACCGTTGGATATATGGATGCCGTGATCCAATGATCGATAAAATGTTCTTTTTCTAAATTTCATAGGGAGGACATCTTGTTTCAGGGCTTGGATCTTCACACATCTCTTTACACAACTTGGCAAGTTGACACCATTAAACACAATTTTAAAAAGACATGACTAGGGACGACCATAAACCCCCTAGCGCAATCTGGCGATGGCCACCGACTCCAGCCTCTGCCTCGGTCTCTGCTTTCTCCCCCTCGCTCCGCCCTTATCGTCTCGGCTGGCGCTTCTCTTGATGCTGAAGAGCTGCTGCCCGCCTTATCAGCATCGGAAGGCGTCAATGGCACCGACGAGGCTCGCCGGCCGACCTCCTCTCAACCCCTCTCCCTCCCATTCCTCTTCTACGCCTCCGGTGGCGGCGGCTTGCGTCGCCAGAGTTGTGTCGACGTCGGTCGCCCCCACCCACCACCCGCCGCTGACCCCGGCAACGCCATAACAGCCTCGCTGGCCGCCCACCGCCCATCTTCCCGACCTTCTAAGCTCCGACGATCTCGCCGCTTCCTCCTCCTTCACCCCACCCGAACCGCAGGGGCCGGGGTTCACCGTCACTGGAGAAGAAGCCATGCCCTCGTCGTCGTCACCGCTACAGTCGCCGGAGAAGAAGCCCCGCGATCGTTGTCACCTCTCGTGCGTATCGCCGCTGTCACCCACGTGAGCGTGGCTGGTCCCGCCATTGGATCGTCATCATTCGGCGGACAAGCGTGTCGCGCGATAGCGCAAAGAGGCGAGTAGCAGTAGAATAGATATTTTGTTCAAATAGTAGTAGAATAGATATTGTGTTCAAAAACCATTCTGGTAGAAAAGATAAAGGCAAAGGTTTAGCAGTGAAGCCTATCTAATGAAATTGCACATTACTTCCACGGATAGGATATCACAATGCACAAGAATCACCAAATTTCACGAGTTTTGTGTACTAGTATGAACACGACACATCCTAATCGATCAGAGACTGGACCAAGCCGGTCAGGAGTAGAAGCAGAGAGGAAGACGAAGAAATTAAGAGACGATGGACTCATGCGATCTTCACTGCCTCGCCGTAGCAGTGAGCAGCCCGAACAGAGGTAGACGTCGCCGCAGCGGAGGCGCAGTCGGCAGGTTGGAGGAGGCGGCGAGGACGACCGCGGCGGCGAGGTTGGAGGCGCGGGAACGGGCACGTAGACGCCGTGCAAGGGCGACGCGCGAGTCAATCACCACGTCGGGGTCCTTGATGGCGATGTAGTTGATGGCACGTCGTTGACGTCGGTGCCGGAGCCGGACGCATCGTGCCGGGGTCGAGGCGCTGCAGGTCGGCGTGGTAGAGGCGGTGCCCCGGGACGACGTGGAACCGCACCGCCGAGATGTAGTTGTGGCCGCCGCCGGCGAATGTGGCCGTCATCGAGCGCGAACACGGACGGTGTTCCCCAACCTCTCGAGCTCCGAGAACTTGACGCGCGTCGCAAGCGCCGCGCCGCCGTCGCAGAGGCGGGAGGCGGGCGATGGCCTCGCGGATCATGAAACGCACCATGGAAGCGGCGGTCGCGGCGGACATGGCGGCGGCGTGGTGGTGGTCGTCGACTGGGGGTGGTGGGCGCGACGAGCCGTGGGAGCACGAGCGGCGGGAGAACGGAGGGAGGAAGCCGTGGAGGCCGTGGACGACGTAGCGGCCGTCGCGTGAGCTCCTCGAAGCCGTGGACGAAGAGACTGGTGCGGTGGGCGCCGAACGGGCTGCGCTCACCGACGACGACCTCGACGCCGCCGCGCGCACCAACAACGACACCGCGACGGCGCCCCACGTCGACACCGCGACGGTCCCCGCCAAGGACGACGTCGGAGGCGAGGATGAGGCAGAAGCCCGGCGAGGACGAGGGGATCTTCGCGGTGGGGGCTTCGGCGACCTCGAAGAAGAAGAAGTAGCCGAGCGCGGCGTGGTCGAGGAGGACGCGGCGGCGCGAGCACATGAGTCAGGCGACGCGGAGGACGGTGATCACCCCGGGCCACCTCATGAGCAGCTCCGTGTCGTCGTCGGCGAGGAGCGGCGCGCCGCCGACGCCGTCTCGTTGTACCCAGCGACGCGAGCACCCTCGCCAGCTGCTGCTCGTCGCCGCCCAAGCTCGCGTGCCGGTGCTTGGGGAGCGGAAGCGTCGTCGTGTCGTGGTCGGAGCAGCTTCGTCCGATGGCGGAGCAGATCCCACACACCCTCCTCCTGCGGCGGCTGCGACGTCGGCGCCGCCGTGGAATCCAGATCCGGCCCCGCGGCGAGGAGAGGAGGAGGCGGCGTGGAGGTTTGGGGTGGGGAGTCGATCACCGTCGGGTTCGCCTCGTCGGCACCGCCGCGATGGCGGCCTACCCGGACGGAGAGGCGGCGGTGGCGAACGGGTCGAGGACGTGCAGAGACTGGCCCCTCTCCTCCTCCGCATGGAGTGGGCGGTGTAGAACAGCGCGGTGGCCGTGTTCGCTATCGCCAGACGCCATGGAGCGGTGGTGGCGGCGCGGGTGCACGACTCCGCCCGCCGGCGAGTGGTGGTGGGGCTGGGATGCGTCGGCGGCGGTGGGGATGAGGAGGAGGAGGAGCGAGAGGCGGAAGAGAAGAGCCGCCATGGATGCGGGGCTTGCTGGTTTGCCCGTGGGGTCACCGGAATACTCCCTCTGTCCTTGGATATAGGAGCATTTTGAAACTCTCTATGTCATAAGGGATTTTGTAGCAGTGGATGTCACATCAATCATTTAAATTTAAATTTTCTTCTCATATTAATCCTCAATCACTGTTTAATACAATACCTAACTATTTTAACTAGGGATACTTTAGTCTTAACTCTTAAACCTTAATCTTTCTAGAAATGGAATGATGCCGCTATATTTCGAGACGGAGGGAGTATTCCGTTCTGGGGATGAACACTGCGATAGCATTACAGGGTGTACTAGAACTTTAACACATACATCTGCGGTAGTTATTGGTTTTACAAACCAAACCAACGAAACATATTACTAGTTCTTTTACTTCTTTTACTGTAATTTGGTGAGAAGTTTTTTCACGGCTCTCGCGTAAGTAACCGCTCTATATAAACAGCCGGAGCCGGGAGGGAAGACACAATCACACAAACGCAACGCAGGAGAGGGGTTAGAAAGCAGAGAAGCAGCAGAGAGAGGGAGGAGATGGGAGGGCGCGAGTGCAAGCACCACCGCGATGGGAGGGAAGAAGGCGGGAGGGAAGGGCAAGCACACCGGCGCCCGCGCCGCCGTCGTCACCACCGGGCGCCACGCCGTCGTGCTGGAGGTGAAGAGGTCGTGTGAGCGGCAGGCGCTCAAGCACCTTGGATCGGGCCGCGTCCACCTCGCCACCATCGTCGACGACGCGCCTCCTTCCACCGCCGAGACCAAGCTGGCGAACATCCTCATCGACGCCGACCTCGACGACCTTGACGCCGCTTCCACCGTCAACGACCTCCACGCCGCGCCCGCCGTCGACTACCTCGACGCCGCAGCCACCGACGACGAACTCGACGCCGCGGCCACCGACGACGACGACCTCGACGCCGTCGCGCCCACCAACTACGACGTCGCACCGGCTTTCCCCATCTCACCATAGAGTGCTGCCGATCCGTTCAGTGCTGTTCGACTCTTCAGATATCTTGATCCGTTCAGTGCTGGTCGACTTTTCTGATGCGTAGAGTGATGTTCTGATCGATTATCTGTTCTAGTATGTTTTTCTGTTTAGTACGTTAAGAAATGCAGATAAAGTTGCACAGACTTGGACTTGCAAATGCAACAATGCGACCATTTTCTCAAGTGCAAGTGTTCATGTAATATCCAATTTTATTCTCAAGAACCACACAGTTCGGTCAGAATTACAATGAAATTGACAATTCAGACTAGAGTTTTGTCATAATTGTGATGAAATGAAATTAGCCTAAACCTTTGCTTCAGATGGTTATTTTGTACTTGCATCAGCTCCTTACCAAAAAAGAGACATGCGAATGTAGGTCTGAATTCTTACGAAAGCAGGGGCTGTAGGATTGTTTGCCTTACATGAGGTGTCCTCTCTCTGGTGACATTTATTTCAAAAAAAAAAAACAAAAACAGTAACATTAATAAGTGTGCAGATGACTGAAGAAAAGAACCCATATAGTTATACCTGAAATTAATACTGGCACCTTTTGTTATGTATGAGTGTGTGACTGAACTCCACTCCCAGGTGCAATTTTTAGCAGATGGCAGGAGCAACCAAGAAAATTCAGTTAAGTAAGCAGAAGATCAGATTGCCCCAATAGAGGGGGATTGGAGGACAACTGAAGAAGCTCCTCCGTGAGTAAGTAACCAGATCATCGGGCTCACACTGCCCTATAGGTCGGCCATGGCTACCACCGAATGCAGGTTCAAACCAGAGATACAAATCACGAAAACTCGCCACATGCACCCCCCAAATTCCAGCATTGCAGCATAAAAAACAACACAGGATCCCCTCAGATCCATAGCCAAAAGCTATTTCATCTATAGTTGAAAAAGTTAAATGTGCAATTTATACCAAAATTCATTACAAGGAATAAGAACTCCATTTACTGCCGCTTGGGCTTATAGCATGTCCAACTACAATCAAATTCTTAGCTCTCAAAAACTTGCAGCTTAATCCTGTTACATATTCTCACTGACTTTGATCTTCAATCCTTAACCTGTACATGATCACCTACCATGTGAAGCCATTGATCTCTCTCTTCTTGTTCTTCTCTTCTATTCTCTTCTCTTTGATTTTGGTGCAGCGAGGAGTGCTCTACGCCCTCCTTCCAGTGCTAACTTTCTATCGGGCTAGCTTAGGGTTTTGGGTTTGTAAAATAGAGAGCGACAGGTCATGTCTTTTTCTCTGTTTCTCCCCCTCTTTTATAGTGCACTGGTGGAGGCCGAGGGGCACTCCGGATTTCTCTTCTTGGTCGGTTGACCAAGGCCAGTGGAGAGGAGGAATCTGTTTTGCCGATCACAAAACTGTTCTCCCCTAAATATGCCGGCAAAGCCAAAAAATCAACCAACAAATCCAAATAAGTTGCACAAACTAATATACACAGAAAATATTACAACAATTGCAAATTCAAACAAAAAAGCCCAAAATATGAGCGCTGACCCAAAATCCCGCGGAAGAACTGAAATAATATGGGAGAAGTAATCAAACACAGCCCTTGCAGACTGAAAACTTCCATATATTACACGTGTTAACCAAAAAATATTGGAAACCATAAGCCCAGAATTCAATCCACATAGGGAAAAAAGACTCCGTGCACAAAAGACGGATGGTTGTTTTTAAGATTTCAACTAGCATTAAATTAGCCTTGTAAAATTGCCAAAAATAGACCTGGCATGAGGAAAAGACTTCTTTTATGCATAGGTGGAAGCGGGATAAACATAAAACAACAGATTATGTCATGGTGGATTGGTTGGAAAAAGACAGGGATAAGACTGGCATTGGCGAGTTCAAAAGGCACTCACACCTTGTATTTATTTTGCACAGCAGTTTTAAATGGCAATTTGGCAACAATATAATAACCGTGTCTGGAAACTAACTACATAATTTGGATGACATTATTTAATCACACAAGAAATCAGTACCCTGCATAGCTCTCAAAATATCAACTTCGGCAAGTTTATATGTCTAATTGCAGGAGGACAAGCGAAAATCCAAGTGTTGCTGAAAAGAAACTGAACTGCACTCCGCATATTGAAATCAAACGAGTGAATTTCGCTAAAAAGGAATTAATGTAGACTGTAGTCGATGCCCAGGTCATCAAGCTCCACTTTCACTCCCTTCGGCCACTGCCGATCTTGCTATTGAGACTCCATCCTTAAACTTAGCCAAATCGCAGCCGAAAAATTGCAAAGAAAATTGCTATTGATCCTACCGCTACAATGCTACCGTAGTAGCATCCGCAGTTTCCTTCCAAATTGCAGACAAACAAAAAAATACACCAACCAACACCACAAAACCACCAAAAAAAACAAAAAACAAACAAGCTAGCCCAAATGTTTAAAGGAACGTCGTAACACCATGGCCGGTGATTCCGAGTCCCCCCAAACACAATCTGCATCATTTAAAAGCGGAGAGATTACGTGTAAAGCAAAAAACATAGCACAAGCAGTGGCACATAAACATGTGAACACTAAACCATATGCACCCGCTGATCTGCATTATGACAACTGTTCAAAACAAAAGAAGTGAGTTTCAGAAAACCCCATATTTTGGGACCAGTGTAAGGCAAGCTTATGCACAGGCGCTCCCTTTGTCTCCCCAGCCTGTTGCTACTCCAGCTAGCCCCGATCCGCCCCCCTCTCCGGCCGCCGCGCCGCGCAACGCCCCGCCGCACGGGTTCGGTTCGATGCAAGCGTGCGCGCCACCGTGTTCCTCCGCGACCGCCGGCGGCCCACGCGCCCGTCGCTGCCACGCCAACCGCCGCTCCCTGCCACAGCCACGCGTCCACAGTCCACACCGTCGCCTTGGTCTCCTTCCGGCGCTTTCACCCATCGTCTGCACCGGCGGGACATCGCCGGAGGCCCCGCCGCCGCTGCCGCATCCGCGCCAGCTGCTCCACCGCCGCACTACACGAGGCCTCGGGAGAGCACCGCCGCTCTCCCTTCGGAAGATGGTCGCCCGTTGCCGTCAATCGTCGCAGCCACCGACGGAACTCCACCGGAGTCCGCCGCCGTCATTCTGTCGCCGGCGCCCTCTGCAACCTCGATCCTGTTCTTCTTCTTTTTTTTTTAGAAACTCCCGTTCCCTCTCGGCCTCTCCGCGTCGGTGGAGTGCAAGGAGGGTGAGGAACAAAGGGATGAGGAAAAGAAACGCTGACTACTGGGCCCACCTCCCAAATCCTCTATACACTGTTAAATAACCCTCTCCTAGTCTCACAAAATTGCCTATTTGACACTAAAAAAAATGGAGGTTGCCTATTTGACACCCAAACTACAAATCTTGCCTATATGTCCACAAACTCACTTTTCTTTGCCAAAATGACACTACCGTCCATTTAGCCCTCTAACGGTGTTAAGTGTGAGGGGAAAAGACCATTTTGCCCATGGTTGAAGTTC
>CM002482.1:21935263-21953278 GCA_000325765.3 Leersia perrieri
CATCGTCCTGTGTGTTGCTTTCTTTACAGCCCGAACCCCGTCACCACATTCCTCGCTTCCATCCGCTTCCGCCCGAACCCCTGGAAAGGCTTCAACCACCGGTCCCTAGACCGAACAAACCAAGGGACGTCTTTTAGACCCTCCCGCCGAAGGGAATCGCTCCCAGATTCCCCAACAGGAGCCATGAGGGAGGCCTCGCCATGGTGGTGGCGACGGGTGGCCTGGCGGTAGTTGGAGGCGACCGACAACAATGTCTAGTTTTTGGATAATTTTTGTGATAATTTTTGGGTGATTTGTGATCCCGATGATTCTTGATTTGTTGATATTTTTTGGATCTTGTCAACTACGATTTTTCCAATTTGAATGGAGCCGGTTCTTCAGATGTTTTTTTTCTAGCCGATTTTGCTGATGTCATCATGATGACGTCAGCGACATACTAAATGGACAATGGCCGAAAGAAACACAGATTCATTGTGCACTTTTATAATAGATAAAAATATTTCAAATATATGTATAAAATTCAAAAGATATTAGTATATCTTAACATGTACAAATCTGAACAGGAGAATGTTTTTGGCAAATCTATTGCTTATGGATCCACACATGACAAAAATCACGGACCATCTCTTCCGCTTCCTCCCCGACGCGTTCGGCGCGCGATCCCCTCCCCTTCCGGATTTGCGCGGGAGGATTGCCAGAGGGCGAGCTGATCCGACATCCTAGCGGCAGCACAGCGAAGACGAGAGACGGGCGCGGGGCTCGCTATCCTTTACCCCATCGGAGACGGAACACGTACATGCGCCACGGGCCCACGGTTGGTGTTCTCCGATAAGATCAGGCATTATCTGTTGTGGACTCGGATTAGTTAAAGTAACAACTTTGGAACGGTCCCACAAAAATACTGTACGTAGTAATAGCGTCGACGGCAATAGAGACAGAGTTGACCTTCCATAGAAGTCCAAACCGAACTTGATCATACGTTGACTGATCGAACCATATATATTACCGATACTATATATGCATATGAAGGTTAGCTAGCTTCTCGTAACCCAAAGAATAGTCCACTGCTTTTGGCCGGAATAGAGTGGAATGCAGGTAATAATCGACGACAGCAGAGAAGAGCACCGGTCGATTATTGTCAAGTAATCCCTCCGTATTTTAATACATGTCGCCGTTGACTTTTAGTCACTCGTTTGATCATTCGTCTTATTCAAAAAATTTACGTAAATATTATTTATTTTATCATGAATTGATTTATTACTATATATATTTTAAATATGACTTGCATTTTTATATATTTGCATAAATTTTTTAAATAAAACGAATTGTTAAACGTGTGTCTAAAAGTCAACGGTGACATATATTAAAATACGGAGAGAGCATATATTTGAAGCCCTTTCTAAATTCACTTGTGAACAAGATACTACATATTGCGCTACATCATGAGGTACGTATGTCTTCGTATGAAAAGCTGAAAATATATGAATTTTTTAATTGTTTTTATAGACATCTGTTTTTAACTATACGACCAAACGTAAGTCACTCTTGAACAACCTTTAATGATGAAGAATTTTAAAAAATAGCATGCATATATACATAGCTTTTCTACAAAACTCATAAAAAATAAATAATGTTATATGTTTTAAAACAAATGTGTCATAATGCACGCGCGCCAGATATATATGCATGCATCATGCATTGAGTACTTCAAATAGCCAACGATGGATTAGGCAGTTTCATGAATTTGCTTCTTTCCTTTTTAATGAGTTACATCTAATGAGATAAAAATGACGGTCTAAAGTACTGTAAAAATTCCATATATAGTAATTAAGCTAGCTTATTCTCTGATATTTTTTCAGGAAAATACAGAAGAAAGAGAGAGCTACCTTCTTTATGAAAAGAATAGTTACCAATGGTGCTGCCACTCATAACAGATTTTTAAAGAGAAACAAATTCATTGTGGGAAGAAAAAGATTTGTTATGTGCCGCTATGATCTGTATGGTATTACCCACTTGTCTGAGAGTTTTATGATCAAATACACACATTTGTACCGTGAAGTATCGATGCGCCTTATTAAATTAAAAGTTGATCGCGATACACAAGCCCTAACATCACGTGGGCTGTTCAGTTGGCCAGAATACAAGAAACAACAAGCAAGTATCGAAGCATTGATTGCTAAAAGTCAAAATACTATGGAAAAGTACCGGGAGCGGCGGATTAAAGCAAGGGTTTTCTACTTGGTTCCTCACCTTCATGACTTATCATATTCTGTGCGTAGCCACTTGAGAAATATGCCCCGGAAAGAAGCCCTAAAGAGGATCAAGCTTGATCGCCAGAGGAGTGAAGCTTGTGAGCGCGCAATCTTGGGAATAGCTGCTTCGTCTAAGAACATTAGAGTGCACACAATGATTCATATAGTGTTATATCTCGTCGTGCTAATGTTGGCCTTTATGATAATGTTTTTATAGTTCTTTTTATCATACCGACAGATACTCAATTATTTCTTTGTTCTTCCTCCTATATATGTATTTATTGGATGTCTAGTTTCTTCATTAATCTTTAGAAAAAGATGTCTCCTAGAGCACGAGCAATATAAATGGTTTCTCTTTTATGTTTACAGTTCCTTAATAAAATAATATTTTTCTTCCATGTGGCCTACGTATTACGTACATTGTGCTACGGAGTACCACACATGCATGGTAGGAAAATAAGAGAATAGAAACCGACAGACGAACTTCCTAAATCATGAGTGCGTAAGGGCGCATCATGCGAATCGGTCTTTTTTCTACTCTCAGCATGCACAAATTAGGGCTCCACAGACATAGAGTATCATGTCCATATATTGTCCCTAAGCGCCACCTAGGAAAAAATAGCTGAATTAGTAGTCCAACAAATAAATCCCTTCAATGAAGGCTACTCAAATATATTTTTGCATTTTAGCCCTAGTCAACCATTTACATAAGTCTAAGACTTTACACTAAAGCCCCCATAAGTAAAAACTAATTAACATGAGGAGAAGTCAAGACAAGTGCCGGTAGCATCACCATGTCGATAGCTCCACCCTCGTCACCGTTGCCTTCCACCTTTGGCCGCCGCCAAGGTGAGGAGAAGTCAAGGCAAGGTGCCGGTAGCCTCATCGTCGTTGATTTGCTATTGCGACTCCATCTAGAGACGAAGCGGCGGCGGTGAGACCGGGATGCGGTGACTTCAGCGGAAGGCGGCGCCGGTGCACCTCCCTTGTCATTCCCTTTTCTGATTGACATCGCCACCCCCTCCCTCTCTGGCAAAGAGATCGGGGTGGTGTGGTCTGACAATGTCGACCTATCAAATACATGATTCGTTATACCGAAGAAATCGATGATACCAATGCTAGCAAGAATTCATAATAAACACAGAGAGAAAGAATTTTATACAGGTTCAGATCCCTGTGGGGGTAATAGCCCTACTTCGTGTGGGCTGTATGGTCTGTTTTTGCATAAATCCCATCTTATACATATATGACCGATGCATTAGATGAATAAACTAGCTAAACATATTACCTATACGCCCCTCCAACTTTTCACGATCGATGCAAGAGATCAAGAACATGAAGAATGTCTTATGCATGGAGGGTGGCCAAGGGGAGTCTAGTTATCTCAACAACAGTCAAGCTCATGTAACAATCTGTTTAACTTCAAATTCTACCGGGTTTCTTCTAAAAGGATTTGTGGAGTTCAAATTCAGCATGTACCTAGAGTTTTTTTTTATTTGGTTCCACAAGTGCAGTCTGTACGTGCCTGATTGAGCCAATCTGCAGATTATTAACAAGCGCAGTCCCGAAACCTGCAAATGATGATGCATGCCCCTAGAGGATACACTGAACAAAGTCCGGCTCCCTCATCGTGGGCCGGCGAAGCTTCTCCTGCCGGCAGCCGACCTCGGTTGCTCATGCGGCCGCAACACGCTCATCATCGCCGATGCGATCGTGCAGCACATGAGTTGTGTCGCACTTTTATCGTGGCAAAGATTTTTTTTAATAATAAAATAATCCGACCTTGACTTCAACAAAGCTACAACAACTTATTACAGAGTTTAATAAATTATGACACAAGGCATAACAACACGAGGCCATTAAACAAGGAAGCATTAACAAGATAGTACTAGCTTTATTGGATTCTATTGTTAAATCTTCAATCAAAGTGTACAAACACTTGCATAATCAAAGACTCCATCTTTTTGCATGCAACTAAAATGCTTTTCTGGTCATCATCACGTATTCATAGGTTTGCCCACCAAAGCCAATACGTTGCCTTGAAAAGAAACTACAAATATGATTTAGGTGAAGATTTGTCAAATACTACATTTCTATCTAGCCATAAAGCCCAACATATTACAGATGCTCCTATTAACATCAAACTTTTAGTTTATGTATTCTTTCCAAGCACCCAATCTCCTCCCACATCATCAAAACTATGAAGAATTCTTACCCCTAAAGAAAAATAAAAAGTTTCCATATAAATTTAGCATAATGGCAATCAAAAAACTGATATTGGATAGTTCCGTTGTGCATAGAAAACAGCACTTCAAACACCCTCTTCCTCCTCCCGCGGCACGCTGCTGCTGTCGACGACGGCAATGGGCGGCGTTACTTCGCCTCTGCCGTGCCTGGTTCATTCCATGACCGTCTCTTCCCAGAGCGATCATCAAAGTGTTCACCTCAACTTTCTGTCTACACTGGTTCTCTCAGGTTCATGGCAGAAAAAAATGATTATGGAAGATTTTTTTTACAACTCATGCATTATTTGTGTCTACACGCCAAGGCATTGTTTTTTTAGATTCGTGTTACTAAATTATGTACCACGCACACATAAATCTTGAAACAAATTTTAAGGTAGAACTGGTAGACTGTACATAAACTTAAAAGTGGGTTTCCCTTGAACGTGGTGGCTGATATATGTGCCCCCGGGTGATGAGGCCCACGACCACGAAGTTACAACAACAATAACTTAAAGAAATATCATTCCATAAATCCAAAGTAGTTTGGTTTCATAGGTGCCGGAAGATGTTGCCGATAAGCTGTCTCTAGCATACAACAAGGGGAAGGTGTCTGTGCATGGCATATCAGTGGAGACCGGCGCGGCATACCGGCGGCAGTTCCAATCCTAAGTGGCACGCTTCCCGTGCTGCCATGCCACGGAGATGATGTCCGCCGGAGCCATGTTCCTCGTCTTCCTTGGCCGGCCGTCATCGTCGGCCACCGGCCCAACCGACCAAGGCCACAGCCTTCGTCTGTTCGGTGCAATGTTCAAAAATTCATGGTGCGATCTCGTCGACGAGGGGTTTGTAGACACCTAGAGGATGGACAGCTTCAACGTCCCGTCATAAGATTTAATGTGAATAAGATATTATTGTGTCGGACTCCATTTATATTTTTTCTGAGATTTCTAAACGGAGAAATTATTATGGAGAGTGATAAAGTCAATTGTAGATTATACAACTAGGACAAACTCGGTGGCATAGGATAGATTTTCTCAATAGCGGTGCAGTTAGCATATGTGGATAGCAAATAAAATAAAAATTTTAGCATGTTACATAAGAACATATATTTTCTTCTAAGCCTAAATATGGATCATGAAACAGTTGCTCAATTTAACAATAATGAACAATGTTGCAATACCAAAATAAGTACTGTCAACCAGAGTAGACGCTGTTTATTAGTTAAGGGGTAAGAAAATTAGCCTTATGAAGTTTGCATAATCTTACTTGCCGTGCATTTTCTGATTTATTAACTAATTGATACGCTGCGCGTTGATACGAGATTTTGTAAAGATATAATAATGCTTATGAGTAGGATTAGCTACCGAACATTGTGTTTTGATAAAGAATGAACACCAGAAAATAGTTGGTTTCCTAATCATATTTATTGCATTACTGATGTAGGGTTGTGAGATAGCTGAAATTTATTTTTGTTTTCTTATTCATATATATTGCTAAACATGTTTGGAAAAAGTTGTTTTGAGGATGGGGGAAGTATATGGACTTTACTATGCAAATAATACCCGAATTCTATAAATCAAGTTATGGTTTTAGGCTTTTAAGAACTTATTTATATGCAATCAATCCAAGCGATCTATTCAAGAACCTTTAAAACAAACTCAATTTGTAGTGCAATTTTGGTTGAACATACACTCAGATACAAGGGGAATTTGAAAAAAGGAACCTTTAGAGTGCCCAACTAAATACCTCTTCAATTATAATACTAAAGAGAAGTATTTGAATGAACAGTATACAATGTGTTATATACCAAGCAGTGCATTCGATCTTGGTAATGCAGAAACTCACTACCAAGTTCATTAGCCCTTTTATATTTGTATTCTTTTTCAGTATGAAAAACAAGAAACAACATGATGCAAAAGAAAGTAGTAAGGCTGGTAGTAATTATTTCATGGATGTTACAAGAAATAAATAAAGTTAGTTGAAATAAAAAAATAATTTTCTTTTCTAAATTACATCAGAACAACAAACATAAAGGTCTACTATAGCAAACTATAATCTCTTAAGTAAATAAAGAGTTTCTGATCCTTTGAACAACTTATGAGCTCTCATAACTTCAGAAATAATTGCTGATTTAACTAGTTAATACGCCGCGCAGTGCTACGGGATTTTGTAAAGATATAATAATGCTTATGAGCAGGATAAGCTAGTGAACATTGTGTTTTGATGAACTTAAAGAATAAACATTAGAAAATAGTTGGTTTCCTACTCATATTTGTTGCATTACTGATGTAGGAGTATGACATAACTGAAATTTCCTTTTTCCTTTTCTTATTCGTATAAATTGTTAAACATGTTTGGGAAAAGTTATTTTGAGCCGTCCTTAAAACAACCTTTCTCAAACATGTTTAACAATTTATATGAATAAGAAAAAGAAAAATGAAATTTCAGTTATGTAATACTTCTACATCAGTAATGCAATAAATATGAGTAAGAAAACCAAGTATTTTCTGGTGTTTATTCTTTCAGTTTATCAAAACAAAATGTTCACTAGCTGATCCTATTGATAAACATTATTATATCTATTGTGTTCTAGTGTATATTGCACTGACCCTAATGGGGTATATATAGAGTTACATATGAGAGATATTTTGGAGTACAAGTTAGAATAGATTTATCCTTATAGGATTTTACTTTATCTCTAATATTTATTTAGTACTATGTTTATCTCTAAACAAATATCTCTATCTCTAATATCCCCCTAACGGGAGCAAAGTGTATGATTGCGACTGGATTTAAAATCTAATCTGATTCCACCATCTTCAATGCTTCCACAATCTTCTCTTTTTTACCATCATTGATTGCATCTCTGATGGGTGGTCCGTCACGTAGTGTGGTTCCTACATCTCCTTTTGGTGTCGTCCCTTACTCTCCTCTAATCCCTCCCGCAGTCATAGCGGGAGTGTCGTGGACGTAGCAATGACATAGACACTTTTGACTGGAGCGACAATGACTTGTTGTAGACGTAGGCAAATGGGATGCGCTCACTGATGACGACCTCGCCACCACCAATCAACGATGACATCACAACTGCACCCCACGTCGACACCACGCCGCTACCCGCCAAGGACGATGTTGGAGGCGAGGTCGAGGGATCTTCGTGGTGGGGGCTTCGGAGACCTCAAAGCAGAAGAAGTAGCCGAGGGAGGCGTGCTCGAGGAGGACACGGTGGCACGAGCACATGGGTGAGGCGACACCGTGGAAGAAGTCCAGAGCCGTAAAGACGGTGATCACCCTAGGCCACCTCACGAGCTGCTTCGAGTCATTGTCGATGAGGAGCGGCACACTGTCGATGCCATCTCGTTGTACCCCAGCGACACGAGCACCCTCGCTAGCTGCCCCAACTGCTGCAAATTGCCGCGTAAGCCCGCATGTCGGTGCTTGCGGAGCGGAAGCGTCGTCTTGGTCGTGGCCGAAGCAGCTCCGTATGATGGCGGAGGAGATCCCTCCACACCCTTCTCCTGTGGCGGCTGCGACGTCGATGTCACCATGGAATCCAGATCTGGGCCCATAGCAGGGAGAGAAGGAAGTGGTGCCGAGGCTTGGGGCAGGGAGTCGGTCACCGTCAGGTTCTCCTCATTGGCAGCCGCTCCAACCGCCATAATGGTAGCCTCCCCGGACGGAGCTTAGGCGGAGGCAGCAGTGGCAAACGGGTCGAGGGCGTGCAACGACTAGCCCCTCTCCTCCACATTGAGGGGGCGGTGTAGAACAGCGGTGGTCATGTTCGCCACGGAGCGGTGATGACGGTGCGGGCGGGTGCACCACTCCGCTCATCGGCAAGTGGTGGTGGGGGTGGGACGCAGCGGCGGTGGTGGGGATGAGGAGGATGAAGAGCGAGAGGATGAGCAATGACGGGCAAATGGCACGGTGGGCCTTGCTCACTGCCTCAGCGCCGCTATGGATGCTGACTAGTGGGGTCACAAGAATCTTCCATTCGGCCACTAGCACGGGCAAACGTTGCACATACAGGCATTTTCCCACCTCAGCAACTTCACCAGAGCGCACTAGAGCGTGAGAAAGAGCACCACCACCAAGAGAGTCCGATCTAGAGCACCATGGGAGGGAGAGGAGATAAGTGCCGCCACCGCAGCATCGTCACCCGCGGTAGCACCGTCAAGAAGACCGGACGATGCAAGGTGACCACCGGCGGCGTCCAGACGAGGCATGCCTTCGAGAGGCAAGCCACATGCTGGATTGAAAGTTATCTTTCTTTTTGAAAGATCATATTCTTTCGAATTGAAAGTTTCCTTTCTATTTCTATTTGAATGTTCAAATTAAAAATTTATATTTCTTTCTATTTGAAAGTTGCAATCCTTTCTATTTGAAAGTCCATTTTTATTTTCAGTTCGAAAACTTCAACTCTTTCAGATTGAAAGTTAAATTTTTAGATTAAAAGTTCAAATTATACCGGATTGAAAGTTAGTTTTTTCAGATTGAAGGTCCAAATTATTTCGGATTGAAAGTTATCTTTCTATTTGAAAATTTAAATTCTTTCAGACTAAAAGTCTCCTTTCTATTTCCATTTGAAAGTTCAAATTGTTTCAGACTGTAAGTTCTCTTTATATTTGAAAGTTCAAAATCTTTCAATTCGAAAGTTTTCTTTTCGTTTGAAGCTGAAACTGCGTCAGAACAAACGGAAAATTTGGAATAATGGCGATTTAACATAATCTTAACAGAAAAACCGAGCGCTACCTTCGTTTCCGGCGCTCGGGTCTCGAATAGCAAAACCTTGCATGGTTAGTCTAACTCTTCAAGGGAAGGTCTTCATTAATTTGTCAAATTAGCGAATTACATTTGAGGCTTTTGTACTACCGTATACCGTTGATACAGCTTGCTAGTAAGTACTTCCTTCACCACTGTTGACGGCTACTAATGACATATTTTACGCCGTCAACGCCTGCATAAAATAATAAAAAAACATACAATCTAGTCATAGGGTTTATTTCTAACAATTTTCATAAGTGTTGGTGAATATTTGTATGCAGGAGATAAACCACCAAAATGGAGAGAAAATACACAATAAAGAGGAAGGTCTCATTTTCCGCTAAAGCCCATGGAGAGCAAATCCCATAAATCCAAGTCAAATACATCAAGTCAGGCTATTGCAAGTGGATTTGCCATATTTAGCCTAACACTACTAGGAATGGATTGGAGAAAGGTCAAGGCAAACGGGCCTGAAAGTGGCTTGGCCGAACCAAACCGACTTGTGGTCGTCCATCCTCTCCTTCCACGTGGACATCCGGGATCACTCCCCAATGGCGGTACCAGAGGGCGTGGCAGTCATTTCCCATCAGAAGTTGTCGCCATTGAGTCCTATTTAAGCAGCTCTCATCTCACTCTTAGAACACACACTTGAAACTTTAGCTGAATTAAATGAGGCTCTATTGTACACTATTAGTACATTAGGGAGAGAGTAGAGTAGAAGGCGTCGGAGGAGTTCCGGAGTTGTCAGTAACTTCTTCTTTCTTCTTTCACTTTATTGAATACTCTTATTATTAATAGAAATATCATTTTGAGCATCAAGTTTATTTCAGTGAGATTTATATCTCAATTAGTTCCTCAGTAGAATACTAGATTGTTGTTCACTATAAACAACCAACTTATAGTGATTGCTTGGGGTGCTTAATTAATACTTAAGTAGTTATTAATTGCTTACACGAGGTGTCTAGGTAGATTAATTTTCAGTAGTTGCTTCACATTACATAGTTAGTTTGAGGCAGGTGTAGAGGTGGTGATAGCCCTCGAGATTACTTAGTTCCTCCCTGTCCGGGTGTGTAGTAGAGCGTCATCTGGGAGCAACGAGCTGGCCAGTGTCCGAGATATCTCATTAGGATTAAAGTTAAGCTTTCTGTAGACAATGACTTTTATTGGATAAACCCTCTCTACCCTTGGCCTACCTTAGCTTCGTGTCCTTGGATAAACCGGAGGAAGAGTTGGTACACATGTTCCCTGTGGATTTGATATCTTGGACTTATACTCCCGGGTGAAGTGCTACAGCGGTATTTCGTGTGCTTGTGGATTTATCTGTGATCGTAAGAAATACCAACAACCACATATATAAGATATTGGCTAGTTTAAATTTGAACTAGCCAACATCAATAAAAACAAATAGATAGAGTATGTGCCAATTGATATCCGTCGATACCAAATTTAGTATACTATCCATATGGGCCCTAGTCAAGATCGGAGGCCTCCTTGAAAATAAGCGGGGAGCCGGCCGGGACCGATCCCTCCGTGGTCCCGGTTGGGTGGGGAGGAATTGTTCCTTAGCATCGTCTTCTTTGGCGCCTCCCTCCCCCCTTTCTCGACGCTACCCTCCACAATGGCCATGGTAATGTACTAACAATCGACCATCATAGAAGAAAACTCTTTTCAATCTCGAGAGTAGATATGTTCACTCGTTTTCTGCCATATCATCGAAATAATTATGATGAATTTTAGAAAAAAATAGTAAGATGGATAAATAAGTGATAAATCACCACACAAACATGCAATCTTAAATGTACTTCTATAAATTGTAACAAATTTAACTATGAGCTCATGTATACTAATTTTAGTAAGTTTTTTTATTTTTGTTATAACCTGTAAATGTCAAATTTTAACTTAGCATGTTAATCTGCATAGTGTTATGTCACATGTACATTTATACTTTATTTTATTTTTTTAACTATTTAGATGACATAGACATCCACTCGATCGTTTAAAATTGACCTGTATCGTCGACGACTAGAGCCGGCTCATCACGTTGAAGCAGGGGTGACCATATCACCGAAGACGCCATCTCTGCCATATATATATCCAGCATGCGGGATTAATTGTGGATGGTACCACACATCGTATGATGCTGGGGCTCGCTCTTGGAGGCGTTCAACCTCATCGATCAGCTAGATCGAAGTTGTAGTACAAGGAGATCCCACGTGCCGAGCGTGGCCGCGCAGCCTCAGAGTAGGCTTCCTCGTCACAATCATGCTCATGCACCGGACCACCAGCTCCGGCAGCAGCCGGCTAGGCTCTAGCGTAGGACTTTTTTTTATACGTTAGCTAGCGTAGGACTTCAAAAGGAAAGAGCGGAGACTCGGTCTATTCTACCGGACGATCGCCGGCCATCGATAGATGTCTTCATGCAACAGCATCTAATTCATGATGTGTGTTAATTAAGTGGCACTACCGTACAGGTTCAAGGGAGCAGCGATGAACCACGGGGTCGACCGCGGGAGAGAGGCGGCGGCCCGGCCGGGAGTACCGCGCTGATGCATCACGACGATAATATTAATACTGTGCCTAACTTTGCACACATACTGACATACACGATGTTACTATGTAATGCTACCTCCATCCTAAAATATTTGAAGTTGTTGACTTTTTAAATACGTTTGATGATCTTATTCAAAAAAATTATGAAAACATAAATTATGTGTCATACTTAAAGTACATTTAATAATGAAACAACAAAATAATTTATAATTACATAATTTTTTTAATAAAACGAATGGTCAAATGTATGCCAAATATCAATGACGTCAAGTATTTTAAGATGGAGGGAGTATATTACAGGACTTGTAGTAATTAAATTAATACCCAGCATATTACTACTCGTTTATCACGTTTAATTTTCTAGTTTTCCCTAGTAGTAGCCAGTAAGTACTTATATATAATAATAGGGTTAATTAGTTACGTGCCACTGCAACTTTGTTGATTTAGAAAAATATCATTACTATTTACGAAATCAGGTGGATGCCGCTGCAACCTTTAAAATTGAATCCATGCCATTGCCGTCATATTATCCATCCATCTTTTTTTTCGTCATATTTCCATCCATATTTTTTTTCTTCCTTTTTCTTTCTCCCTTCTGTTTTCTTCACCTCTCCTCCGTTGATGTCATCTGTTCCGCGGCCGGAGTAGAGACGCCGAGGGGTGGGGGCGATACGGCGGCGGCCGCAGAGGCATGGGGAGGGTGAGGAACCTCACCGACGACAACCTGGAGGGCGACAGCTGTGGCGGCCGCGGAGACGTGAGGAGGGCGAGGAGCCACACTGAATTCGAAGAAGAACGGGATGGTGACGACGACGACCACGGAGGCATCAAGCTCTGTTGCCACTCAGATCCATCACTGCCGAGTGCGTGGATCTGGCACGCTCTCGGCCCACGAGCTTTGCTGCCACTCACATCCGTCACTGCCGGAGTCAAAGATGGGGAAAAGACGAGGCGGTGAAGGGACTTGAGGGAGGAGACGAGCGGGTGGTCCACTACAGCGGCGTCTTGAGCTTGAGCGAGCTGGGGTGCGGGAACCGCCTGTGCCATCGTCACCGCCGCCTCTCTTTGTTTCGCCAGCGGATCGGATGAGGTCAGGGGAGGAGAGAGGAAGAAAACGGAAGGGTGAATAAGAAAGAAGGAAGAAAACTGAAAATGGAGGAGATGGATGAAAAACGTGATGGCAATGTCATAGATCTAATTTTGAAATGTTGTAGTGGCGTCCACCGATTTTGTAAATAGTAATGGCATTTTTCTAAATCAGTAAAGTTGCAGCGACATGGAACTAATTAACCCATAATAATATGTTAAATCCATGAAAGTTCGTAGCCCTCCAAACTCACCGTACTATGGCCCTAAATTAATCGAATGGGACTTGTCATCCGGGTGTTAAAAAAGCGTCGATATGCTTAAAAAATGATTAACTGCAGAAGCTTCGTGTCCTGAGGTGTGTATATATATGTGAATATGTGAAATGTGGTTAAGATACATCCAAAGCTTTTCCACTCGATATACACATTCACATCCCCTCTCCCCTTCGTGCAGTTAATTCAAGATGCAGGAGGGTGGGCAAGGCGAGTCGAGTTACATCAACAACAGCAAATCTCAGGTGACAAACTAGGCTAAACACAACGGCATGCAATGCAACTAGAGGTGGTTATATATTTCGTAATTAAGTTTTGCCCTGTGCGCCTAAGACACAAATAGCTGGCAATATGTGCAGTCCAAATTCCTGAAAATGATGCTTCATGCCCTCGAGGAGACGTTGGACAAGATACAGCTCCCTCGGCAAATGGGGAAAAAACCTCTCCTGACGGCCGCTGATCTAGGTTGCTCTTGTGGGCACAACACGCTCGTCATCGCCGATGTGATCGTCCATTACATGACTAAGTTGTGTGGCACCGGCCGAGACAGGAACACCATCATCGCCGTTGATCCAGAGTTCTGCTTCTACTTCTCGGATCTCCCGAGTAACGACTTCAACACCCTGTTCCACCTCCTTCCAAACAGTGATGATTCTACCGGCGTTGCCGGTGGCCGGAGCTACTTTGCTGCCGCTGTGCCTGGCTCGTTCCATGGCCGTTTGTTCCCCGAGCGATCTATCAACGTGTTCACCTCCACCTTCTCGCTGCAATGGCTCTCTCAGGTACATTGTTGTGTCCATCTTGCTCTTTTTCTAATGATGTAACTTTTTAGCCTCCAAAGTAAACACGATAACTCATTTTCCTCTCTGACTAAAGTATTATATTATTATATATAGGCAGATATTTCTCTGGTGAGGTGGGATATCATTTACTATTACTGAAAGTGAATTAATCGATGCTATTGTAAGTTTATTACATTGCAATAAAGAAGAAACTGTGTTTCCTTATTTAATGATATCAAATTTGTAATACACGCGCACACACAAAATAAATGTATTTGATAAAACAAAATTTTGGACCTTAATTTCAAAATCTGATAGCTTCAATTAAAAGATATACTTTGATTTTATATAGTTTTAAATGATCTATTGTAGGTTGGAAATAAAAACGCTTGGTAGCATGCATGATCTATATATTATAGAGCATAACTTAGAAAAACAACCATTTCCATTTTTCTCCCTTTTCTGTGGTTAGTGCATTTATGCATCATTGGCCACACTATATTGTTCATACAAAATATTATTAAATATATATTAGATAGACTAGGATTTTATCCTAGCTATTTGGTTAATTTCATCTTGCTAAGTCTCATAAGTTTTCTGATATGTTTTGTTGACCTTGTGAGTCTTTTGGTAGCATTTGGTGCCTCAACTTGTTTTCTTCCCACGATGAACTTGTATTGATTCCAACGTGACATTTAACCTGGAATCTTTTACACGTTGTACCATGCATGTACAGATGTACTAAGTGAATTTAATTACATAGGTTCCAGAAGAAGTTGTCGACAAACGATCGGTGGCATACAACAAAGGTAAAGTGTTTGTGCATGACGCCTCAGTGGCGACAGGTGAAGCATACCAGAGACAGTTCCAATCCGATATGGCGCGCTTCCTCCGCTGCCGTGCCACCGAGCTGAAGCACGGCGGCGTGGTGTTCCTCATCTGTCTAGGCCGCCAGTCATCCGCGGACCCAACAAACCAAGGCTGTGTTCAGCTTCTGTATGGCGTCATGTTTGAGGAATCATGGAGTGACCTCGTCAAGGAGGGGATGGTCGATGATGGCAGCAAGATGGACAGTTTTAACGTTCCTGTGTATGCCGCGACACTTGAAGAGTTTAGAGAGACCATAGATGCCAATGGCTCATTTCAGGTCAACCGGTTGGAGCTCGTGATGGGGATCCCTCCTGTAGTGAACAACCCAAAAGACCGTCGCGCTGTTGGGTTGACCGTGGCGAACTATTTGCGCTCGCTTCTTGGGCCGCTTGTCGACGCGAATGTTGGCAGAGCCCTGGCTGATGAGCTCTTCATTCGGGTGCAGCGTCACGCTGAAGTGCGTACCGAGGGGCTCTTGGACGAGATGCACTTTCCTCATATTGTGTGCTCGCTTTCACTCGCTTGACGAAAATTACATGTCTATTTAGCGGTTTTATATAAAAATTGGCTTTATTTTTACGTGGAACTTTATATCTCTTATCTCTTGGTAATAATGCATTGCAAAATTTCAACGTCCATGTATGAATGAATAAAAATGGTCTATAGTACTTGTTCGAGGCACCTAGAGTCAGTCTCGAACATTTGTTATTGGGCCAAACGGGCGACCATGTCTACATGTGCTGATGACAAGATACTTTCTTCGAGATGTTCCGCGAAAATCGCCCCAATCAGACGCAACACCGTGCCCGGCTTCTCCAATGCCACACGATACGTGGTGTCGTACACTCGTACGCGTTCACATCGGCGAGTTCCTGCACATGTACGTGCGGCACGCATTCATGCACGCATTAGTACAGCAATTGTGCGATGCTAACTTGCTGCGTTACCCGTGCACACTACAGACAATTGGGCGTTACACAGCTCTCCGCTCATGAACGGAGCGCCGTTCCCTACGCGCGTTCGTTTTCCCCCGCGTGCCGGAGATTATACGGTGATCCAAAAAATTGAGCATGCGGTGCATGCTCTTCTCCAGCACAAAACCATGGAACATGCAGATGAGAAGCTAAATATTGACTATCTGAATCTTCATTTAGTTATTCAAATTAAGATATAGGCTATATCACAGTGCACTCCAACAGAGTAGTCATATCCCACTCTTTATAGTTGTTGGACCCACATGACATACTTTTTTTTCCTTCTTTATTCATGTGTGGGTCCCATAAATGTCTATTCAGCTAGTATGAGAGGAGCCTAGTTAAATTTGGCTAGTGAGGGAGAAGGTTTGGCTATTGAGATAGCATGGCTAATTATTTGGTTAGACTGTTGGAGTTTTTTCTACATACTACTTCAAATTTAATAGAGTTTTATTTGGCTATACTCTTAGAGATGCTCACTACTTTTCTTTTTAAGATCAAAGGCTCAGGACCCAGTTTTTATAGAAAGCTTAGAAAATATGTTACATAGGATATATAAGGCTGAGGGTGCCATATAAGGCTGAGGGTGCCAGCTTCCTAGGGAAAGTTCAAAAGAGAGCCGAACTACACTAAGATATTGTGTGTAATGTGGTGTATGTCTTGGTGCCTCTGTGTTAAAATATCATTTGTTTGTCAAAGTTGTCAGTCAACATTGTTGGGGCAATAATAAGGCATGGACTTCATTTTTCTTGGTTTTCAAAATTTTTTTCAGAAATTCGGTAGCGTCGCATTAATTGCTAAGAAAATATGGGGTTTTCTCCACATACTTCTACTCGGTATATGATTATATATAAATAGGAGCAGAGCCATACCTACCAGTTATATCCTGAATACACAAATACCAGTTGGAATCAAACCCGTCAAAACCAATATTAACAGATATCATTAGAAATAATACAATCAAATCATTTCTCTATTTGATTCAGACCGGGACATAAATTTAATAGCTTAATGGAATGGGCAAAAGAACTTTGAGAGAAGGTAAGAAAAGGAAGAGTATTTTAGGAAGAAAAGGAGAAAAGTTAGTCACAGTTATACACATGAGATAAATAAATTATTCATAGCCATTGTATGATAATATGATATACTGACAATTTATTAATAATGTATTTATGTTATTAAAATTTCATAAATTATAACAAAAAAATTCTTAAAACAATGCCGCATTAAACTAAAACGTGTCCCTATATTCTTATATTGTTCCATCTTTTTGTTTTTTCTTCTTTATTGCCGATAATGATATCCTAGCTCCATTCACTAACCCCCTCACACTTGGAACACAAACAGCCAGCTCGTGCTCCCGTGCTCTATCATATATACTCCATCCATCAAAAAAAATAAACTCTTCGGATTAGTAAAAGGTCAAACATAAAAATAATATTACTAGATTTACGTTAAAAACTTTTTTAAAAAAAAAACTTATCTATACGTATACAACTCTGTTTATACAGGTTTAAGCCACTGTCAGGGTAATAGCCCTACTTCATGTTAGTCGTGTGGCCTGTTTTTTCTTGATCAACACACACGGCTTATCGCTGAGTAAAATAAGCAGTAGTACAATTTGTCTTAGTATAAAGCTAGTCTAAAACTCGACTATGTCCAATCTGCCATGTTGCGTCTCGGTGCACCCTGGTTTGTCATTTGTGACACCCTATCGACACATTAGCACATAGTGATCATGTACAAACGAGTAGCTCTCATGCCACCACCGGCCACGACGCACCAATTTCCTCATGTACTTCTCTCTTGTACCGCTGGATTACAATTAATTAATAATTGTTTAAGTAATTTATTAATATTTTAGTCAAGCTAGCGGGTCCAATAAATAAAACAATGGTTTTGCTGCTATACAGAGTCAAATAAAAGCGTGGATATCCTGCCAGAAAGGAATTAAATAGCTAAGGGTGCATCAACCCCATCTTATACATATATGACCGATGCATTAGATCCATGAACTAGCTAAACATATTACCTACACGCCCCTACAACTTTTCACGATCGATGCAAGGGATCAAGAATATGAAGAATGTTTTATGCATGGAGGGTGGCCAAGGGGAGTCTAGTTACCTCAAAAACAGTCAAGCTCAGGTAACAATCTATTTAACTTCAAATTCTACCGCTTTTTCTTCTAAAAGGATTTTTGGAGTTCAAATTTAGCATGCACCTAGTTTTTTTTTTTT